>CM023950.1:1658923-1784326 GCA_013407115.1 Glycine latifolia
CCTACACAAAGCCGCAAATAACCACTCGAACCACTCGAATCTAGAGAGAACTGAGTATCCCTACACAAAGCCGCAAATGACCACTCGAACCACTCGAATCTAGAGAGAACTCAGAGAAAACAACTTTAGAGAGATAAGCAACTATGAAGAAATGAACGAAATGAAGGACAAGAGGCTTAAGTAGGGGGAAGGGATGAAGGAGGTGAATCACGTCCTCCATGGACGTGAATAGAGCTCAAACGCGTCACTATTGGACGTGAATGGTGCCTGATCGCGTTTCCTGTGGACGTGATTGAACATGCCACGACCGTACGTGAATGATGCTATCACGTCTGTACACGACGTGATTGAACACGCCAGGCCAACACGTGAATGAGCGCAGTAGATTTGTATTTACGTTTTGAAATGCATTATTGGTGCAATTTTTTTTAAAAACTGCATTATTTATATTTTTTTCCCCTGTAAAAATTAGCCTCCTCTTGCATAGAAGAGGTATATATGCATTTATGATTATAAAAGAAAAAATATATACATATATAAAAGCGTTGTTGTACTATTAAAAAAATTCCCGTTGATGCTTGATGGAAAGGTTGAATATCAAAAGAAATGAGTTTTCAATATATTTAATGCATGATTGATTTGTAGTTAAAATTTTCTGCGATGCGCATTCCAACATAATTCAATGAATAAAAACAAAATAAAAGAAAAAGTATGAGTCTCTTGATCTTTTGCTAATATAAATTTGCCTCAAAAATATTTTTTTCACCTCATTTTCAAACATTATTGGTGAAGAAATTCAAGGTGATTGCATTGCTTGACCTTATTGTGATGTTAGGGAGAAGAATGAAGTTATATGTGACAACTATTTGTTTCTTCTAGCTTTTCAATGAATTCATTTTGGAGAAATCATCTTAAGAGTTTATTTTTTCTTGTTACTTCATCAATTCTTGTTTCTGTTGAATAATTTTGTGTGGATTCAATTTGATGATATTTAGTTCTTCCACGAATTTACTTATTTTAATCATCGATTGTTCATGGATGAGCGAGGTTGCACATGTGAGCATGATTAGTCTACTCAACTTTTTATCTGAAAGTATTTCATATTTTTTGTTTTGGGCTGACATTAATTTGGAGTCTCAATATGTAGCTTTAATAAAATCACAGCAGTAAATTTGCTTAATTACTTGCTCCATATGTACTAAGCATTATTAAATGGATTGAATGTACTTCTAACAATATTAAAATTTGAGACAACTAAGAGATTAATTTGTCTCGTGTGATTTACATTCCAAAACTTTCTTAAAGACGATAATTGTTTTGAAATTTCCAAATACAAATAAATTTATTTACATAGAGCTCAATTTATTAATTGAGTCAAACCCTGTAGTAAAATTGCTACTGAGAACCTCAGGCTAAAATAAATGCAAGCTAGTAAACTAACAAGCATCATGGCATAATTCATTGACATTGCATACGCGCGCAATCACATACACCACTCCTAGTCTAATCAATATATAATCACATTTAGCTTTAAATGTTGAAATATAGTAGTAATGAAATTAGGTGTTCAGAATTTGCCGGCTAAACCAAGGTATTTTCTCACCGTGTAAGACAAATACTTTTTATTGGAAAAAACAAAACTCATTTTAATAATTTCTAATTTTACATCTTGAAGATTAATCTGATGACTTTCCAGGTATATGAATATCATGGTTTCAGTAAAAAAGAAAAAGAAAAAGAAGTGTTCAATCAAATTCGAAATTTCTGGCACAAAAACTAAATGCAAATATAATTTCATGGATGCCCTTTGATACACGCAAAACGCACAATCAAGCCCAACACAGAAAACAAACCCCAAATTAAAAAAAAAAACTTGAAGAAGGAGAAAAAATATTCATAATGACGTGTTAACAATTTGGGCCAGAGGCACAGGCCCACACTAGTATCCATGGACGATCCGAGAACACGTATGTTTGATCCATCGGATCCCATCCCGGAGCGTAGCCTTAACCTTTCCCTCAACCGCGTAAACCTTATACTTGGCAATCCTCTTTCTCCGCCTTGACTCTGGGCCACCAAAACTCCAAGGCTTCGCCGCCGTGGCTGCTCCGCTGTGACTCGCCCGAGTCACCTCGCCCGGAATCGCCGCCATGTAGCTCTGACTACAGCCGTAGCTTTTCCCGCTCACTATCTCAACCCGACGCTGACCCGACCCGTAATTCATGAATGGTAGCCTTTTCAAGAAGTGAAGGCTTTAAGTTAGGATTTCGAGAAAGAGTTGAAGTCTGAAAATGTATATATATGCAGTGAATCACGGAAACGTGTCTTCGGTGAGGAATGTGCAATGTATTGGTCTCTCCCCTGGGAATCTGGGATGGGGCTTCTCCTCATTAATTAATTAAATAAATAATATATGAAGCTTTTTTTTAAAAAAAAATTATTATTATTATTGAAACTTGATAAAAGAATTCAGAGTGACGAATCAATTTTCTATTAATTGAGGAAAGGGGCCTTTGTAACGATTATTTTTTAGGACATAACTTAGGTCCAATTTATTAGTAAGGTGTTTAAGTGTTTTTAGCTAGGGTTGTTTTTCATTGGAGTTTTATTTTAGTAATTCGTGTAATAAAGATTTACGTTAAATATTTTTAAAGGATATGTAAAATTCTAATTTTAGTTAGAGAAATGCACTAACTAAAAGCGCTTATAATTTGTATTTAAGTTTTTGTTCATTATGTCGATGTTACCTTTTGGCCATAGAGAACTGCATGCTTTTTAGGGGGGGAAAGGGGAGGGAAAAAAAAGTGGAACAGCTCTTATGGTGTTATTGGAGGTAGGGCAAGTCTTGCGTAGACAGCCAAGAGGGACTGGAAAGTGGAAAGCATGATGATGAAATGCAATGATAAGTTCAAATGGGGGGTTTCGGATTAGGAGGAGAAAAGGAAGGGATAATTAAAATCCACAAATCGGTTAATATTCTATCACCAATGAATGAATACTGTTTTCTTTATATGATAAAACTTTGATCTAGCTGAGTCGTTCATTGGATTTGCTGCTAGTGAGAGATGAAAAATGGAGCAGACTCGAGATTAAAGTGAGATATTTACAAAGATATTCATACTTTAAAGTAGGTAAAAAAAACCCAATAAAACAATAATATATGAAAACATATATGTCTACTTACAGTGATTATACATGTAAAACATATATTTATAAAATTCTTATACCAATTAGGGCATCTGAATATAATCATGAGATAAATCCTTTATAATAAACGATAAACATTCTAAAATAAGGCGAAAGAGAAAGAGTAAAAAGCGAAATAATTTTTAAAATTATTTAGTAAGAAAGAAAACAAAAAGTTTCATTCTTCCTTTTCTTTCTAAATTGGAGGGAAGAAACTTTTATATGGGACTAAGTTATTCCTTTTACTGCTTTCTTTTTTAAGTTTTTACTTGTTAAACAATGAATGGAAAGATTAAAAGTTGCCATGTTTTCTTTTCAGTTTTCACTAAGAATCTTTTATTCTATTTTTAATTTAATTGAACATATTTAAATTTGAAAATGCTAAAACAATCTTATATCAACTAATTTGATAATAAACTATATTTGTCAAGAACCACTTTAGTATTAATTTGTAAAGTTCAAAATTAATTGTTATTAAATTATTTACAAAATCAATTTATTACACTTTTTTGTAAATATAAAAATTAAATTTGATTTTTTTCATTTTTAAACATTAATTATCATTGGTTCACACTTTTAGAAATCAAAATGAATATTATTTTTAGATCCATACTTTTATGGTGTGTATAAGAAAACACTCACATATGGTAGAATATCATACATCAATTATAAGTTCAAGACGGGCATCCCCATAAAGTTGTTCCCTTCCCAACTATAGCTGAACTTGGTAACCAAACTCTTTCCCCATAAGAAGATCCAATCCTTCCTAAAAACACCTTTGTACCTCCTTTTTATCTCTCAACTATCCATTATATCATTTTTTCTTAAAGATGTACATCCTTTTTGCTTTTTGGAAATTTATTTCCAGAATTAAATATACCCATTTCGTAATTATAATTTATAGTTTGGAAATATACTTATGAAATAGGCATATAATTTAATAAAATATTACTTAGAAATTAAGATCATTGACGAGAAATATATAAAAAAATTATTGACAAACTAAATATTTATCTTATATCCATTTTGTTAGTCTTATTTTTATCCTATCATTGAGGTTCTTTAAATCCTATCTAAAGTTTTATTTTTATCTTTATTATTATTTAAACTCTAATTTTAAACCATCTTCACCATATATTAATTATATATATTATGGTTTCATCAATAACATACAATATTTTGCATTTTTCTTCATGTAACATTATGTTTCAAGGTATGTTCATGACTAATTTCATCTATTATACACCTCAATTGTAAAGCAAAACTTTTGATGATGATTTTTTCCTTTAAAAGAGTTCATTCATTTTCTAATCAAAGTCTACATCAACGACTTAGGCCTCAACCCTCAACAACTCTTAAGAACTTTGATTGAGGTATGATTTGTTATTACTAAAAATGTCCTTTTGGAATAACATACCATTCTGGGAGTGTATTTCTGGAATTAGAAGTTATAGTTTAGAGATATATTTCTGAAATAGGTATATTTAATTACAAAAATTCATTTTTGGAAAGCAATAGGGATGTACATCATTAAGGGAAAAGGGTATAATGGGTAGTTGGGAGGTGGAAAGGGGGTATGGCATTGTACTTAGGAAAAAGAAGGGTGTAAGTAGGAAGAGATTTACTATAGATAACAATGAAAGTGGCCCATTCTAATATTAGTATGAGTATAAAAACCCAACCGGGAACAACCGAACAAACAATGCAGTAGCAAAGACCTTTCAATAAAATTTAGGCTGTTGCTGCATTCCCATTGTTGCTTCTTGCACTTCTCATTTTATTATGACAAGTCCATTCCGGAATACAATTTATATTTTGGAATAGACTCTCCATAATGCAATAGCAAGTTTTATCCTTAAATTTGATGTCAGCAGGGAGAGGTCCACTTTTAGACTTTCATTTAGTTTCAGACCTAAAAGCAGAAAAAAGAGTTAAGAAGATGAAATGATTCATTCATTTCATTCCATGATTTCGATTTAATTAAATAACGCATTGTGATGAAGCAATGTAATCAAAACTGCTTAATGAATATTACAATAAACCATACAAAAGCTGACACACCCAAGTCCATTAGCAAGATGCAGACCAATATGGAGAGCGAGCAACTGGACAACGAAATGCGAAGGAGGCCTAAAAGACAGTTTTAGCACCAAAGAAATGGAAGGATTATGAGTCATAGACCTTATAGTATTATCCTTTATAGTTCTGTTTTAGTAGAGTCATGACTCAGCATGTTCTAGAATGCTCTTATCGTGCATTCTGTTAGTAAGGTAGGCCTTAGTGGCAATTCTGTTAGGATTCCGATCTGGTGATTGAATTATTTACTGCCTTGTATTGGTCATTTGGGAATTAATGAAGAATTTGGTTATTTCCCTTCTTATCTTATCTCTTCTTTTCAAAAGCTTAACGGAAGTGAGAATCATGTATTAACAAATCTGCCATATGAGAAACATAGGACCCTTGTTTCTCTGCCTCAAACTTCCAGAGTTATAATAATCTTTGGTGCATTTCAGTTTCATTAGGTAAAAGAAAATGAATTACACCCTCGTTTCATTAAAACAGAATTGATGATCAATTATTAAACGCTGTCTATTACGAGTTGGACGTGACATTTTCTCATTACGACCAGAGTTGCAAAAGGCTTACTGAATTCTGCATAGATTGTCATATTTTAAGGACAATTTTTATTGAGAAATATAAGCAACACATTCTTTAAACACATTCTTTATTATTTTTCAGAACTTATTAAAAATTACAAAAGAACTCCACCGGTGATTTTATAATTTTTAATAAATTTTGACTAATAATAAAAAGAATATTAGAGTGTGTGTTGCAAACACGCAACATTTTTTCCTGCGAAAATAGTCAATGAATTCACTCTTGCTAGAGCATCTTGGCCAAGAATTTTACTGTATTAAGGCTAAATTCCATTTATTCAGCACTTGGTCGTGTTGCAAAGCAAGACGGAACGGTATACACGTCATAATGTGAACAAACTAAGCATAGTAAGAATATCTCATTTTTGGGTTCATTAATGAAAAATCTAAGCATTAATGAAAAATTTTATTGATTCCAATTTTTGGGTTCATTTTTGGGTTCATCTAACATTTTATTGATTCCAATTTGTTTTATTTCTTTCTTAGGTCCTCTAATTATCTTTTATGCTTCAATCAGGTGAAAACTGAAAAGTAAGAATATATTCATTTACCCTTTAGATATTTTTCCGTCCAATAGTTGAACAGTAATTCATTTCAAGGTGTAAGAATCATTAAAGTAAAATTTATCACTGAAATCAAAGTTTTTTCTATATTGATAATCCAGAATCAAATTTTGACAAGAAAGTTTTTTTTTTCAAACGGGCTCATAGTACTTTGTTGTTTTTATAAATAATCTCAACAATAATAATGGTTATTAGTACGAAAACCGTGTTGATTGAATTCCGATTTTCATTCTATCCGTCTAATCATTCCGTATTACATAATCACATAGTCAAAATGTGAAAACTATAGAGGTGAAAATTTTCGTGAATGAATTTGGATAAGAAGCATATACTTTACGTTCTTTTTAATAAAAAATACCACGCTTTAATTCTTTTTATCTACCAATCAATCAAACGGTTTTTTAAGGGATCCATAACCTTTTTTTATCTGATATGACTTTTTTTTCATACAAGCTAATTTTATATGATTATCTTGTATAAAACAAAACTTGAGCTGCCTTCCTTAATCTTTGAGGAGCGTTAACAATACACATTTTAAAACACTTCTTGTTACACACTCTTTAATATTTGTTAAAATTTATTAAAAATTATAAAATCATGAATGCAACTTGATAAATGATAAAAAGCCTACAAGTTTGTGATTTGTCACAAATTTCAATATATTACTAACATTTATTTTAATCTTCTTTAAAAAAACATTTATCTTAATGTTTTATAATTTAGAAAACGGGAAATGCTAAGAATACTTCTCTAATTTATTAAAAAATTAGAAAAAAAGAATTATTAATAAAATGTAGAATCAAAAAATTGTCATTTTTAATTAATTTCAACTTATTAAAAAGAATGTGTGAAAAAAATTATGTTTCTATCATTTCTCTTTAGAAAACAACTTCCAGCAAAAAGACTTTAGTGAGCTGTCTCTAAAACATTTTTCAGATAAAGCAAATGGTAAGATTCAAAGTGAAAAGCGCATTGCTTAATGCAGAAAACATGTTATCTCACCTCCCGTGCCATTTCCATACAACTTGAACCTAACTTTGGGTTCATTAATGAAAAATCTAAGCATAGTAACACTCCAATTTATTTTAATGATTTTGGAGAAAGTCTTGACGTCTTGTATACACACAGCCCCAACACGTCACATTTAAGCACCACCACTAAAAAAATTACACTTCATTAAAATTTAAAAAAAAACACTCAAAAAATAAAATGTAAAACTAAAATCACATGACTGTGAACTCTATTCCCCTCTTTCTCAACTCAACCCTTATCAGATCCTCACTGTGACACACCAATCTTCCAAATTCTGTTAAGCTGAAACCGTGGAACAATAGAACTACGTGACAGGTTTCCGGAGGCCTTTGAGATGATGGAAAAATTCTGTCACGGCATCCAAATCAAACTGTCTCCTTCTAATGTGGCCGCGCTCCGATGTACCGACAAATTTCTTGGAATGAGTGAAGAATTTTCCAATGATGACCTTATTTCCAAGAAGAAGGAAAGGTTCCTCTCCCGCAAGTGCTCAAAAGCCTCAAGGACTCCATCAAAATTCTAAAATCTAGTGACACCTTGATGCCTAAGGCCAAAAAACTAGGAACCACGCAGAGGTGCATCAATTCGGTAGCTTCCAGAGCTGTTCGTTGGATTGGAATTGACAATACCGTAAAAAGAATTGTCGACGCCGGTGACTCTTGATTTGAAAGTGCGGAGCTCGATCCGTTGACTATAGAGACTTGCGTGGTGTATTTAGTGTTTTCTATACTTTTTTCTTTGCTTTTTTTAGGGTATACTGTTTAAATGTATTCCGAACAATTATTAATGGAAGGAAGGTTTGTGTTGATGGAAGGCTTGATTTTTGTTAAAGAATGTTTTGCCAAATTTTTCATATGCCAATTTGAAAGATTGATGACGGTGGTGGTTGCTTCACAGTGAGAATTTGATAAGTGACAAGGGTTGAGAATGTGACGTGTTGGGGCTGTGTCTATCCAAAACTTTCTCATGATTTTGTCTCCACGAACCCGAAGAGGAACCCCTCCTCACCTGTACATTAACTCCCCTAGTAATGGCAAATAGCTGTAACAATCTTGGTTTTGGATAAAAGAAAAGAAAAAGAACTTGATCATTTTGCGGGGCGTACATCCAAAAGCTCTTAGTTAAGCATTAATTCAGTCCCATGCTGAATTCTGCTACCCTTAAGATTTTCAAGACACAAATAGTGGAAATGCCTTTCAGATATTCCAAAGCTAAAGTGGAGAAAGACAACTTTGGCAGGCTACAGGAGAATAAAAAATATAACCAAACAAGATATGTACTTACTGAAAAAAGCATGGCTAGTTTCTAGAGGAAGATATCTAGAAGGAACATATATAAATATATGTACATATCATCGTCTTTTGCATGATTGGGTGATCTATTACAATTTTATATATATCCTTTTCTTGTGGAGGAAACCAGCAAAAAGACCCCAGAATAAAATCTCAACTATTACAAAGGCCAGTGTACCCCACCTTTTGGAATGAAATAGGATCTGCATTAAAGCTTCACCGGCGTCAACCTGCATATTAAATTACCAAATTAACTAATCAAGTATGAGAAGGTATTTCCAGTGACATCAATGTCTCCCTCCACCAAAAAATGCAGTTGTGACAAATTTAGGAATGCTTATGTTAGTATTTAGGAATAGCAGTTTAGTTCTAAATCCAAAGAGAAGATTACAAAAATCTAAGATGGGGAATGCTAACTCTAATGGTAAAAATTAATCTTCAAAGGAAAAACAAGTTCCAGCTTAAATTTTCAAAGAGTCATTGGGAAACAAACATTACCAAATTATTTTCGGGAGAATGCCAATAGAAACCCTGGATAACTGCTGGGAAAATGTCACAAGCTGCCAATGCATATACAACAAGAGCATTCATTCCCATCCATTGCAGTAAAACTGTAGGCTTTCTGAGATGTTCTATGTCAACCTGCAAGAAAATATGTTTTGATGAGGTTGCAGGTTTTTAAACATTTGCCAGTGATTACAGTCATTTAATTCGCTTGAACAATTACAAATAGCATCAGGCAATACAAGTCAAGCCAACCTGTGTGTTAGAAATCATGTAATTGTAGTAATTATAGTAAATAATGTAAATAGGGTAGATTATATATTTATGTAATATTTTAATTAGAGTAACCGTATATTCTAGTAATTAATTGTAATTCCCCTTGCATTTATGATTCCTAATATAAATATATGCTTCAGTGTCTAATTCAGACAAGAATTCATCCATATGCCCTCTTATTTTCCTCCCTAATATCATTGCCAAAACCTCACGAATATCATTACCCTGAGACAATTTCAAGGCACTATGGCTAAATATTTGGCAGAGGAATGCCAGACATTCGATTCCACTACCTTTGTTGGCATCTCTTTGCACATGACTCATTATTAACTAATGTGTTTTTATTAGGACCGTTAGATGACAAAAGAATCAATGATTGAGGATGGGTGTAACACTTTAGAATTACACTAGTGTAATTTGATCTCTGTCCTATGTGTGTGTGTGTGTGTAAGAGCTGGCTATGACTTGATATTTACAAAATAAAATTAAAGTTGTGCTACAAACAAACAATAATAGTAAAGCACAGAGCTATAAAATTATTATTATTAATCACAATTAGTAGCAACATCCTAATAGATATCTTATACGTTCTATTTGGACTATCAAACTTGAGGCCAAGCTTAAGTAGTGTAGATTTGGAGTTTGGAATTGCCAAGAGAAGTTGCGGTCTGGACTCTATCAGCTATTAAGAACAGAATGTCACTATTTTCTTTCTCTTTATTTTTTTTGCTGTATTGTGTGGGTTAACAAATGGGCTCAACAATTGGTGGAGTAGGTGATTAACCGCATGAAAACCAGCCTACCACCTTTTGCTCATCACCAGAATGTTCATTTGCCTATTATCTCTTTTTTAAACTAGGATATAGATTATTTCCACTTACAACACAAGGATGAACTTACAATGTAATAGATAGCAGTCAAGACTAAGCCTGATGCCCCTGCAGTGATACACGTGTAGCTTAATGTGTACAGTGCTTTTGATAAAGGCATTCCTGAAAAACTATACAGTTGTTAGAGAATAGAACCTATTGATCTTAAGAAATTTAAAATTAGATAGTACCTAAGATCTCCAGAATGTATCCTATGAGCAATAGAGAGAAGGAAAACACAGACCAAAGAAGTACCCTCTGCTTGTGGCCCTGAATGGACAAGAAAGGAGTTCAATCATAAAAAATATACATATCCTAGGGTCAAATTTTAAATCTTCCACCTAAGGCACTAGGATTGGATTCTTGTAGATCATAAAGGAATCATAATCCAGACCTGCAAATGTACAATTATGTGCCCATATTGCAATCCCATGAAACAAGTAATCGCAGCCATCAGTGAACTGGAAGAAGAGTTCAGGAAATCAATTAACAAACATTGCATCAATAAAATTTAAAAATGCCAATCTAATCTCAGATAAAAAATACCCATACATGAGAGAACAGTGAAAATACATCAACATAACATAAGCACTTTGCAAAACTCAATAAAATAAAATATCTTGATTATTGGTGACTCAAATTATAAGATGTAATGATAGTTTTTGATGCCACTATAATACTTATAAAAGAAAGGATAAAAGGAGGGAGCAGGGAATGCTTTTTGACCTCAAAATACCCTCTGGGTCAAATGGTGCAAGGCACCATCCAGGTGAATCTGGAGGCAAGGGTCCATAGTCAGGAGAATTGACACTACATTCCTGAAAATGAAAAAAAAAAAAAAGGTCAAGAATAAGATCATCTAATAGATAAGAAAATGAAATTTGAGGTGGCAATAGATTCAATGCAGGAGTTACCCGAGAGGGTAAATAACCTTTGTTCTTATGTACACAGGACGCTGGTACATATGATCTTCACCAAGAATTAATCTATCAATAAATCCCACAACGTTACAAGGAGGTTCAAGACTGCCCCTCACTTCACAATGAACCTGGCAAACAAATATGGTAAGTTGAGTTTATTCCCCATGATAAAGAAAATACCAAACAACAAAACGTTTTTTCCCCACTAATAGGGAGAGTCAAAAAATAAAAATGACACCTAATTTAAAAAATAATAATAATCAAGAAAACTAAGCCATCATAATGCACGAATAATGAAATGCCAATCACCATAATGTGACACAACATACTTCTGTATCCTACTAATCTGTACTATTTGTCAATGAATATTACTCTCTAGATTATTATTTTCTCAGTCCATTAAGTAACTTAATCATTTTTACATAGCATGATGCATGGATGCTAGCCTGAGAGGGTTTCATCATTTTATGGCATGCAAACCTAAAATTCCATTTAAAAAGTGAAAAGCCATGGATTATCAAAGAGATGCTTTGTGCTATTTGGAAGTACAAAACTGAAGCTCACATGCCATCCAACACTACAGAACTACTTGATAGTTTAAGCAAATTTCCAAGGTAGTTGTTTGGTCCATATTTCAATAGCTCAAACTTCTAATGGAATTTTAGAATCTAGGTGTGATATAGACTTATAGTAATTAGGTTTGCAGTGATAAGAGCCTACGAGGTTTTGCCTTTCATCTAGTTTAGCTCTATGTAATTATAAATGTTGTAAGTTCACAACAATTTTCCTATTGGTTAACCAAGCAACTTATTTAACAAACAGAAGGGGAGACTAAATATGCAATTCTATTTCTAAACAAAGTACAAAAAAATAGTATGCACTCTGATCAATGAGAATTAACAATGACCAAGATAGAGCTCAATCAATACTTCTATCATAAGAGAGTTTCTTCTTCAACAAAATAGGGGAAGGGGTTTATTAATTATGTGGTTGACAGCTGCCACGAAGGAAGGATTGACAATCAGCAATAAGAACCCCAATTATATGTTGACTCTATCTAATCTAGGGAATAAATCAAAAGTAAAGAAAGCAATCAGATCTCACGACTCACGAGGATTAACAAGGATAGAGCTCAATCAAAACCCCTACTATATCATAAGAGTTGCTTTTTCAACAGAATTGGAAGGAGGGGGGGGGGGGGGGACAAATTATATATTTTAACACAGATTCCACAAAGGATATCAGCAATAAGAAACCAAATTACATGTTGACTTCATCTATTGTACATAATGAGTCATAATATGTGCACAAGAAATCATAAATCAAAACTTCAGTAAAAAAAAGTCATGATATTCTTTCATCATTCAATAAAACAAAGTGACAAAACCCTCACGTTTTGAACAATTGATAGATGACTGGAGTCACTGGACCAAAGCAAATTAGAATGTTTGAATTTCCAATTCGGAACATAAAGACCATAGAGCAAGCAAAGGTACACTGAGCAAAGTAAGATAGAAAACATCCTGCAGAATGAAACAAGCAGTTAGCACCAAAAACTAATATCATAAGGCAAGCAAAGGCAGTGCCCACAGAAGTTAATTTTGACACTTAGATGCAGAGAGCTAGTATCTTGGATCAATTAAAGTAACCTGGATTATTTTTATTTATTTATTTTTGCAAACGTGGTAGCTTGAAAAGTTTATAAAAGATATTTTCAGGCTTTTGTTTATTATAAAGGGTAAGCAGTTGGCCTAACAATATGAAGGGAAATTTCTAATGATTCACAACTAGTCACATGAACAATGAACCTTTTGTGACAAAATTCAGTTGCAAGTTGCAACATTAGTTTATATTGAATTGTAAGGTTCTAGTGATGGCTTTCACATTTTCATCTCAAGAGATTAAAATCCAATCAACAAAAGTTGAAACCAATTCAGAGTACACAAACAAAATAAAAAAGAAAAATACATCTTAATCAAGTTTTTCATATTAAGATCCAGCATAGTGAACCATATATCAAAGAGATCCATGACACATGACAAAAATGTTCATTTCATATGAGAATGTCAAAATCAAAAAAATTAAGGTCATTATAGAACCCAAAGTAATATGCATCATTTCATGATTCAGGTCACAGAATCTGCATTGATATGTAGTGAGTATTAGCACAAAATAACTCATCTGCTAAACAAACTGATATAAGAAAATGACAAAGAAATGTGGCATTATTATGCATATTTTATATTGACATTCAACATAGAAATTGAAACTTTTAATTGACATGCTCAGTCCCTTGAAAGCACTAAACACAAGAAAAGTGACCTCACCACTGAATGGAGTATTTCCTCACAAAACCTGCAGGTGAGTCAACCAAAATATTATGGTTCACAAGCCAAATCTCTGATATTGAGGCCAAGAAATATCCAATAGATATCCTCTGCATACGATAAAGGAAATAATGTATCAAACTGTAAACACATCTTATAAAACTAAAGCAAACAGTAATTGGTTAGTTTCTTAGTTTACCTTTTTTCTGGGTAGAAATAACTATGCCCTATCACAGTACAACCAATTTCAATGACTAAATGACTCTTCTACTTATCACAAATCTGTAACCATCCTTAAGTTAAAACATTACTGAGAAAACTTTGTATTCACTTCCCCAATACAGTACACCAAGCATTGATAATACAACAGACAAGAAGTGGCATTATAACAATGTTAAGTGCAATCACTTGTAAACGATAGATCAAACAGATAAGTTATTTAAGAAAACATCAATGAAGTATTGGATTAGACATGACCAAAAGAAAAAAGCCCAATAAGTTAGCAAGGGTGAATAACTTTACTGGTTCCAGCTACCTGAAGTACGCCAAGCCAGCGTATCTTGCTCAAATCAACTCCATATGTTAATTTGCCACGCCCATGGAAATACCCACCTATGAATAAGTTTCAGTCAGAAACATTAAAGCAATGACTATCAGTTGCATAACTTACACACACAGCTACAAAACAAGGATTTAATTAATATGAAAAACAAGATGCGAAGAAGAATACATTAGACTTTTGCCTGTCATATTTTAGGTGGTTGAGAAGGTAATGAAATGGAAGAAAAGCAGGTGAACATACCTTGAAGTAACAGCCCCAAAAGGAAAAGCTTAAGTGTCCTCGATATGACTTTTTTTGTGGCGTTGGGTTTGCTAGAGACTTTCTGAAATGTCATCCAATAATTAGAACATTGTCAAAATTTCGGTTCTTTCATCATTTGCATGTCTATATATAAGAAAGCCACTAATACATGCTATAATACAGTCCAGAATCCAAAACATCACTATTTCAGCATAGGACAGTATCCTTAAAATAAAAAAAAAAAGGCGAGAACGAGGTTTGGAAGATTTCGTACCTGGAATACCAGACCGATCGAAACGCCAACCACAAAGAGAAAAAACGGCATTACAAAATCAGCTAGTGTCACTCCAAACCAAGGAGAATGATTCAAGGACGGGAATGGCCTTCCCACATTATCAACTAATATCATCAACTGCATCAAAATTTAAACGATTCATTTTACTTTTAATGCAAGGAGGAGCACCTAGATTCAAGTTATTGCTAAGTAGCTCAACTAAGCACAATCACAAAATGGATAGAATTAACTAACTGTCAACTGACATTAAAATTATAAAAAAAAATCAAATAATAGTCTTATTAGCTAATTAATTTGCTTCTCCTTAATGCTAAGCTAGTAAATACTGTTATTTATTTTTTATTGACAACTATAAAGAACCGTCCTCAATTAGTGGCGCTTTGGAAGTACTAATAAACATGAAATAATTGAAGCGAAATAGTGGGGACGAACCGCAACAGTTAGACCGCGGAAGACATCGAGAGAAGAAAGGCGTTGGCGTTGATTAGGAAGAGAAAGATGATTGGATTGTGGAAAAGGACAGATTGAGATAGTGTCTTCATTTTGATGAACGATGAGAATTGATGAATCTAAATCATGGCCGATAAGACCTCTTCTTTCTTCTTCTACCTCACTTGACATTTTTCTTCCTACAATTTGGTCTCCGTTCCAACTTCCAACTTTCAAGTCTCCGATGAGGTTGTTTTAGTATTTTCCTCGTTTCACGGGCGCTCCTTTATTTGGGCTATCGTTGTTGGGTTGGGTTTGACTTGCCTCCAATATAATTGGCCCATTTTAACAGTTTTTTTATAATATATTTTTTTATCGGAGAAAATAAAAAAAATATATATTATCTTAATTATAATAATTCATAGTTAAACCTAACTGTATAATATGAATATCAAAAAATAAAAAGGCAAGAAGTATTTCATTTCAAGACTCAAGTTCGCAATTTGATAGGCTTCTATCACATAAGTTCCTACAACTAAAAAAATGTTAAATAAGTCCCTAAAATTAACTAATATTATTTTATTTTTAAAACATGTTAATATTATCATTTGAATCATACTTTTTTTTAATTTTAAATTAATGTAATTGTCAATTTGCACTTTTAAAGTTTTTTTTCTTTTCAATTTGTTAGATTCAAAAACAAATGTCATGGTACCTTCTAATTTTAAGAACTAAGGTGATTGTTTAGTGTTTACCAATGTTGTTAAATATGTTGCCATAACACTATAATAGTATATTGAAACATCTTTTCACCCCTTCGCTATAGCCAATTTGTAAAAGAAGGCATGCTATGGCAGTGCCATATGGCAGAGTGACATCTTTATGACAGAATTTTGGCCAACCTCCATTGATATCCTTGTCGTTTACTCGTTTCATTTTCTCGTCAACTTGACTTAGGTATGTGAAAAAAATAATCCAACCAAACTAAATTTAACAAATTAAATCATTTAAAATTTGTTAAACCAAACCGAGTTATTATTTGGATTTAGATAAGGTGCTCCTCCATTTCTTTTAACATGTTTAATGCACTGAAACAAACTAATCCAATGCACTCCTCTATTATAAACTAATCAATACAAGCTTAGCTCATTATATTTCACTGTCTTTCGGTCAAATGAATCTGTAATACAAGCTTCATTAAGTCGATGTACGGGCAACAGGACAAGGAGAGGGATAAGGAGTAGGAAAAAGAGGAAAAAAAGAATTTGTCAAATCATTCAACTATGAATTGATCATTTTAAAGATTTACAATATCCTAATTTTAAATTCAAATAACAGAATGAAAATAATAATTTATCCTAATTTTGAATTTAAATAACAGAATGAAAAATCAGCTGGTTTGAGATTATTGGATGTAGTCTATAAGATGTATTGGACTCCTCTTGGTGCAAATGGGCCTTTGAGTAGCAATCTGGTCTGCTACATTCCCCCATCCATGCGGAATATCCATGTCCTCATGGATAGAGATTTGTTGAGATTGCAAATCACTTAGATTCATCCTCATGTCCCTTGAATGAGTTGGATTTGACGATGAGTCGTCATTTCTATTCGCACCTTCTTTGTCACCCAAGACCGAAAGCTTCTCCTCCCAATTTGTATCTTCCGGCATCCTGTCGGACCATTGAACCAGTACTTCTTCTACTTTGTTTCCTTTCTTCCAACCTCACGTTCTCCTAATATTGCAACCACCTTTTCAATCGGTCTGTTGTCTTTTGAGTGCTGAGGAAACCGATGAATCTGGAATGTCATAGTAGAGATGAACGATTTTAACAACGAAACGTGAAACACCGGGTGTATCTTGGAAGATTCCGGCAGCTTCAATTTGTAAGCCACTGTTCCAATCCTTTGTAGAACCTTAAATGGACCGTAGTAGCGCAGAGCGAGTTTTTGGGAGCTTCTACGTTGAACCGATTGTTGCCGATATGGTTACAAACAGAGCTTTGTGCAAGTTTTGTGATAAGCTACTCATGATTCTGTTTCTTGTAGTGAGATCTGTGTCAATGGCTTCCAATTTGCTTCCTCCTAAGCAGTATGTTAACAAGTTTGGTGGTGTTATGCCGAACGTGACCTCAAATGGTGTGAAACCTGTAGATCTGTTGAAGGATGTGTTGAAGTGAAACTCAACAAAACTCAGAATGTTGGACCACGTTTTCGGATTATCGTGTACAAAAGCCCTCAAGTATTGTTCCAGAAATTTGTTTACTCTTTCTGTTTGTCCATCACTTTGTGGGTAATAAGCTGAGCTGTACCGCAGGGATGTTCCTTGGAGTTGGAATAAGGACTTCCAGAAGTTGCTTAAGAAGATTGAATCGCGATCAGAGATTATGGTTTTTGGAAAGCCATGGATTTTTCTGACCGACTCCCAGAAAGCTCTAGCAACTTTGGTTGTAGTAAAGTGTGTCGGTAAAGGTATGAAGTGGACTCCTTTAGATAACTTGTCAACAACAACAAAAATAACGAAAAACCCATTAGAGTTAGGTAAATGGGTGATGAAATCCATGGTCAGATCTGTCCAGATGGTGTTTGGAGGGGATATGGGTTGTAATAGGCCATATGGAGAGTGATTTTGTGGTTTTATTTTCTGACACCCCTTACATTTTTTAACAAAATTCTTAACATCTCCCTTCATTCCTTTCCATGTGAATACTTTATTGAGGCGTAGGAATGTGTTTTAAGCTCCCGAATGTCCTCCCAAGAAGGAACCGTGGAATTCATGCAACAGTTTATTCTTTAGAGATGAATTCTCCGGAATGAAGATTCTTGAGTTGTATAGTAATATTTTGTTGTGCATTCTCCATTCGCGCCCCCCCCCCCATTTGTTTGGTTCTGTAATCAGCCCTTGGATGGCTGTAATAGCGTAGGGGTCCTCTGTGATTTCCTATTGTAGTATGCTTGTTAGATTGCATGTTGGTTCTATCATGACTGCTAGTTGTGATTGAGATTGTTCATTAACCACTTCTGGACATCTGGACAATGCATCTGCCACTGCATTTGTTTTGCCTGTCACTCTGCTAGATAAATTTTCAAATTCTGTTTGGTACTTTCGTATTGTGCCTGTTTGAATTAACTTGCATAGTGTGCCTGCAAGATCTTCATATGCAGTAGGTCTATATCGGCTAAGTATTGCCACACGAAATTCACCCCAATTTGTGATTAATCTTTCCCGTGACAAATTGCGGTACCAACTTGATGCAGGTGCATCCAAATGAAAGGAAGCAATGCGAAAAAGGTCTGGTTCAGCAATTGTATAATACTCGCAGTATTGATCAACTGCGAATAACCAATCTATAGGATCTCCATGACCGTAACATGGAAAATCTAAACGTATTGGTTTGGGACGTGGTGGTTTTGTTTGAGTCGGGTTGGCCCAAAAATGCTTGCGTTTCCATGAAATGCGTCATCGCTTGTTGAAAACGATCCATCATAGTATTAAGTTGCTCTTGGTTGTTGCGTTGCTGTTGGTCAAGAAACGCTTGTTGTCACTCATCCCATGTTGTTTGTCGCTGCTGAAGCGCATTCAGTTGGTCCTGTATCTGAGCCATGAGTGTTTTCTCAGCCATGGAGGTGAGTTGCTGGATGAAAGCACCAAATGTAAGGGCAAAAGGAGGAAAGGGATGAAGAGTAGGGAAAAGAGGGAGAAAAGAATTTGTCAAATCATTCATACTCATTCAGCCATGAATTGATCCTTTTAAAGATTTACAAAATCCTAATTTTGAATTTAAATAACAGAATGGAAATAACAATTTATCCTAATTTTGAATTCAAATAATAGAATGGAAATAACAACTAATCCTAATTTTGAATTCACATAACAGAATGGAAATTCAAATGCGATGATTATCAAATCAGCTGGTTTAAGATTACTGGATGTAGTCTATAAGATGTATTGGACTACTCTTAGTACGGATGGACCTTTGGGTAGCAATCTGGTCCGCTACATTCGACCATCCTCGGACCTAAATCATAGTTGTTCCTGTGAATCCTGTCGTTCCATTATTCTATCTCCTACTTTAGTGAAGCATAAGATCCCTGCAGCATCCAAAAGCTTACCCAGCCTTTCTGCAACCATAGTCAAAGTTGCGTCACTCTTGCAGAACGCGAACCTGACGTATCTCTTCTGGTAGTTTAAGTTAGAAACTTCATTTGATGATAAGTTTGTATGAAAAAATCCTTGTCCTGGAACAGCCACTACCCCTGCTTCTAGTATTAGTTTCTTAACAAATTCTACCTGTGAACAAAAAACATTTATTGCTAGAAAGAAACAATAGAATAATGGACTTATGTATTGCAGAAAAATCAAACTTAAATGTAGTTAAGGACTAATGACCGTTGAAATAGTTCTTACACTAATATCTAGTAGAAGAGAGTAGAGAAGGCACTTACATCTGAAAGAGGGCAATTGTCAGGAAGCTCAGCAAATAAGAAGAAGGAACCCTGAGGTATAAACTCTATCTTAAAACCTACTCCACCTAGCAACTTGATGACATAATCTCTTTTTGATTGATAGTCCTGCATACATTAAAAAAATATATAGCTTTGTTATGACTTCTTTTTATTCTTTGAGGAGGTGAGTCAATAATGCCATCAAAGTTCTACTTCTAGTTGTATAGAAAAACCACAAGTACCATGTCTCCTCAAATGTACTTGTGACTCTTACCCTTCTGAGTGATTCAAAGTACTCAGGGGGACTTCTCAAAGCAGTCAATGCAGCTTCCTGAAAAGGTGCTGGAGCACAATCTGTAACTCTTACGTGAATATTTCTGATAGCAGACGCAAGAAAAGCTGGTGCAATTGCCCATCCAACTCTCCAACCTGATACATGATAGACCAACAGTGACTTAAAGGCATTCTTTATGGCAATGATGAAAACTTCCAGTGTAGTTTAGTTCATGCAGCTTAGACCTGTTACCTGTGACACTGAATGATTTTGACAAAGAAGACGTTATAATGGTCCGCTCTTGCATTCCACGAAATGAGGCCAGGGATATATGTTTTAGGTTGTCATACGTTATATGCTCGTATACCTACATAAAGAATCCAAAAGAAGGCAAAAACATTACATTGTTTAAATACTAGACAAATATTCTACTCTTGCAAATTTGAAATTCCCAGTATTTTTTTCTTATGCTTCTGCATTCATGCAGAGAAGTACGATGATCCAAATTAAAAGCAAATAAACAATGATAGCTTTGTCGAAGAAGACAAATCAATTAATAGTAAAAGAAAAATATATTGTCATGAGATGGTAAGCCTGTATAAGTTGTGGCCCCCCAAAACTACATATATGTGCTCTAGCTTCTAGGGCATATTCCATTAATTACACTAAATAGCAGTGGCAGAAGAAGATTCATATAGAACATGTATATCTAATTATTTTAATTCATCTCACAAATAATATATTTAAATCCTGAAATTGAAGTTCTATCAGTACCAAGTAAAGGAGTACCATACTTCATCTGTTATAGCCAGGCAATTCCGGCTGCAGCATTCCCCAGCAATAATCTCAAGTTCCTCTTTTGTGAAAACTTTTCCTGTAGGATTGTGAGGACTGTTTAAACTTTATGTCAGCATTTTGTAGTTCATATCATGAGAGACTAAACATTTTTTCAAACATTGTGATGCATAACAAAAAAACTTGAATTGATTGTCTTTATTATAACACCGTCACTTCAAGCATCCAAAATAATGAAAGAAAATAAAAGCATCTCCTCAATGCTTTACCCTTTTGATAGTAGTCTGTGAAAGAGAAATTTGGAACAACAGAAAAATGAAACACAAACAAAACACACCAAACTTCTTCAAGGATTGCAATGCCTCACAAAATTTGGGCTTATCAGAGGCTAATCCTCGGGAGTTGGGAATTCTTGACAACCATCAAAATACACAAAAAAGATAATGTGAATCATTAATGACATTCAAGATTTCAAAGGATTACAAAAGCTTAAACCATAAACTGATAGCACCAGCATTTCTTATTCACATTTTTATTTTGTAAAGAGATTCACTCAATCGCTATTCTATTGATTGAAGGATGTCTTGGGGACTAATCCGAGGCTTCCCATGATGAGAATGAAAACCATCTAAAGTGGAGGGAATTATAAATTTGTCCAATTTCTAACCTGTTCAGAACTATGGCTTTAGTTCTCTCAGTAAATGATTTGAGTAATTTGCTTGAATCCAGTGTCCATTGAGGCGGGTCAAGTGGCACGTGAATCTGTCCAATTATGAATACAAAATCAAAGGGACATTTCATAAAGGACAAAATTACATAATGTAATATCAATAACAACACATCCAGATACAACAAACATGCGAGCGGGACCATCCGAAGATTTGACACAACACCACATACAAAGCTGTACTATGAATCGTTGTTCCTAAGTCAAAAGTAACATAAGGATACATGCTTAAACAAGATTCAAGATTGCAAGCTTACAGAGACTCCCCCGGCCATGGCAACACATGCTTCATACGATTCATAGGAAGGGTCGAAAAGTATGACTTCGTCACCCGGGTCAATTGCTGTTTGAAACACAACATATATGTAACTAACTCATAACCTTAAAGCTCGTAAACTAACAATATTACAAGAAGAAGAGAACGTACTTGCAAAGATTGCAGCTGCAAATGCCTCACTCTGACCGCAGCAAATAGCTACGTCCGTAAGAGGGTCGATGTCTAAACCATGCATTTGCTTCACTAGCTTGGCCAAGAGATCACATACACCTTGCACGTGCCTCGATCGAATGAATTACAAAGAGTAGAGTAGTTTCCATCAATAGCTGAAAAAATGAAGATATATAAAGTAACAATGAGTTTATGTTAGGAAAGCTACCTGTACTGGTTGAAGTCAGAAATGATGGCAGAAACGGCGGCGTTTTTGAGGTGGGGAGGGGCGGGGAAGTCGGGGAAGCCCTCGGCGAGGTTGATGGCGTTGCATCTCTGAGCGAGTTGGGACAGTTCTTGAATGGAAGACGATAGAATCTTCTTTGCTGCACGTGACAACTTTCCTTCCATTATTATAATTATTTTCTCTGCTCTTCTTTCTTACTTCATCTCAGGTCTCAGCCATGCCTTATCTTTATCTGTCTGGATATGTTGCAATTGCATTGCTTGGCCCTTATCCGGCTTTTAAAAACGTACGTTAATTCGCATAACTCTATTCAAAAGTAAACAATATCATGCAATGGGAAGAAGAGCCATAAAAGATAAAAAGAAAAAAAGAAAAATTATTTATGGGAATTGGGAGCTAGTTAACACTTAGAAAAGAAAATAGAGATACAAAAGATATGATAGGTGAAATAATTTAATAAAAAAAAATAGTAAAGAGAAATAGTGTCATTGTTTTAATAAAAATTTGAATATTATAGAGTGCATGTCTAAGTCGCATTTTGAGGAGTATCAAGTATTGGATTTTTACTAGAGCACTTTAATAACTAGTTTTTAAGGAAGGGTCACAAATGTTTGGGAGCTTATTAATTTTATTTATTTTAAATTTAAATAAACAGCTGAAATAAAAGCAACAAGATATATAAGAATTCATTGATTGGAGAAGATATAAAGAATAGATAAATTATACAAATTTACTTTATAATAATAACTTTCAATTTATAAATTAATATAAATATTTAAAATGAAAATATTGTATTTTTTATACTTTTATGTTACGTTAAAATTGGTAGTATTTAATATTAAAAAAATTATATATCTCCCTTAAATTTCTATATTTTGTAGGAAAGATTCTTTCTATGGATCCCACCAAATTTTATTTTTTACCTTATATTTTCATCTAACAAAACAAATAAAATATCAATTGAATCTTCTGAATTTTTCTTCTTTTTTCACCCCCCCCCCCCCTAAATCACACAAATCTAAAAAATTCTCTTATCATATTTGCAATCAAGTTAGAAACAGAAATCCAAGCTTCAATAATGTTTTCAATTAAATGTTTTAATTTTTAAAATTACTTTCAATATTTTAAAATAATTTATAAAATTATAGTTAAAATAATTTCTTTAAATGAGAGTTATTATCCACACTACCAAAAGTACTATTCTACCTACCCATGGGTTTTTTTTTATTATTTCCAAAAATATCCTTTCCATAAATACACAATTCCATTGTACATTTTTTGTGTGAAAAAAAAATACAACGAAAATACGATTTTGTTGTAGAGTTGTACACATAATTATATTTTCATTGTACATTTTTGCAGTAAAAGTAGCATATGCAATGAAATCACAATTCTATTGTACAATTCTATAATAAAATTATGTTTCACTTTTTAGTTCTTGTAAACATTAACAGAACCACAATTGCATTGTTGTATATTCTTTATACATAACAAAATTATGATTTCATTTGTGTGCCCAAATCCAACTAACAATATAATCATGATTTCATTGTTATTTACAAAAACAAAAAAATGAAATCATGATTCTATTATGGCGACAACACAACGAAATTTTGATTTGATTGTGTTTTAAATTCTAAAAAATTCTCACCAAGGGTGGGGTCGTCCTATGAAGGAAAGGGAAAGAGAAAATAATGTGAGAGGGGATGGGAAAGGGTGGGGGTCTTTAGAGAGGAAGGAGAGAAGGGTTGGGAGTGTAAGAAAGTCAGGAGGGTAGAAAGGTAATTTGGCCAATATTTGTAGTGTGAATAGCAGCTACCCTTTAAATAGTGCAAAACAAACAAACTTTAGGTCATGGACTGAAAAAAAAATCCAGAATGTCCTAAATCAGCCAATTTCTGTTGAGCCCAATGTTTGACACTTTTGTTCACGAATTTGAAGGTTGCAGCCTCAAACAGAATGGCAACCAAATACTTATTCTTGAGAGACCTTAAAAAAAAAAAGTTATAGTATATGATAAAAATTGACACTCATGGAAATCACCCTCATCCCATTTCTATCGTGAACATATATTCATAATCCGTTATGAGTAGGCTGATATTTATAAATATTGCTGAGAATTTATAATTTCAAAAAATGAAAAAAGAAAAATACTTGAATATCATATACTATAACTATTTCAACAAATTAAAAGAAAACTTTAAATACCCTTACAAAACGATAGTAACGTATATGAATTAGGGTTTAGGTTCAAATCCTCCACTAATATTTTAGGTTCTAACAAAAAATTAACAATTAATATTATCAGGTAAAAAACAAAAACTAGCTTATCCTTGGTAAAAAAAAAAAAAGACTAGCTTATCTATTCATGTAGTATGTGTTGTTAAACTAGCTTATCTCGACATAGGATCAATACAAATAATGTTATACACAGAATGAATTACATACGTACACACCTAGCTAACTAGTAACTAGCAAGAGTCGCAGCAATAATGTTACACACGTTTTTCGTTTTCTTTCGGATTCTCTAGAATTGCACGTGTCCAAGAATGCAGCCAATAAATCTATCTACAAATATCGATATCTTACAAAGCCAATATATAATATCTGCCTTCAGTTTTTTATCCATCTTATTTGCTATAGATTACTGACCGGAAACAGATAGTTAAAATTACTTCTAGAATAAACTTTAACCGTTGCATAGAAGATAAAACACCGACAAATGGTACGGCCAGCAATACACAACTACACAAGCATATATATCTCACTCCCCCTCGTAACCAAAGGCCTTCATTCTCTTGTTTGTTTCTTTCTCGTTTTCTTGCCTTCAGTTTCATTCTTTCTGGAACAAACCATCTCTAACTAATTTGTTCTTACCTGTCAAAAGCTATCTTCTCCTTAGTCCGAGTTCCTTCTCCGATACACAATTCAAAAACATGGCTCGCATTTTTTCTCTTGTGTTCACCTTGTACTCCATTATTTTTCTCCTAACAACAGTTTCATCCACCACCAACACCCAAACTACTACCTCAACAGTGGGGAAAAACCAAGTTCCACGCATAATGTGCGATGAGTGCGAGCTTCCACCTGCACCTCCACCCCCACAACCAAAAGAGTGTCCACCGCCACCGTCACCTCCACCGCCGATACCACCATCACCTCCACCACCGTTGCCGCCATCACCTCTACCTCCGGTTATTATTAAATGTCCGCCGCCGCCAAAACCACTGCCACCACCACCACCACCCGTGGTTATTGAATGTCCACCACCGCCAAAACCACCGTGTGTTGAAGGTGTTGACTGCTTGCTGCCCACTTTGCCGGAGACACCAGGGGAACCGCAATACCTACAACCGCCGCCCGGGCTTCCGCCGTCGTCGGGAACGCTAGATCTTGACAATATTATCAACGGTGCAAACATGATTAATCCACCGCTACGCTACTTCTCATTGCACTCCTTCACTTTTCTCCTACTTCTTTGCCTTCCCTATTACTTGTTCATTTAATTGATACATGCATTATTGTTACTTGAGCAAGTGGACTCGGATATTTGCATGAGAAAAATAAATCAAAAGAGAGAGAAAGAATGAACTAGCTTAGCTTGTCGTAGAAATTAAGCGTAAGAATAATTTCAGTGAAATAGAAGAGGGAAGAAAATGAAAAAAAAAAATTTATTTTCTGACTGAGCCGTTAAAGTGTCTATTGTTGTTTAGCTTCGTGCCCTTGATTAGAGTTGAATTAACGATCAAATAAATATTGGTGTAATTTATTCACTGATTAATATGTATGCACTATGCTTAATTCCAGAGTGACTGCCTCTCTGTAATTTCTTATATATTTTTTGCAGATATAGATTGAGCATTAGAGCTTCAATTCATTTGCTTAATTTTGTGAGCGACGTAGAGTGTATATTCGTTTTTAGAGTAAAATGTATGAAGGCTATCGGTATATGCATTATTCATCTTGGTGTTGTTTAAAAGGGTGGTTAATTAATAATATAGTCCAACATAGATTCTCTTTACGTAAAATTTTCCATTATTATGAGAGAATAAATGATAAGGTAAAATCAATTAAACTTAATTATTTCATAAATTAAAATCAACTCATTACATATACTTTAACTTAAACAAACTTCTCTTATCTAGGATTTTAACTTATTTAATTCATTTAGGATTCTTCCGTGAAGTAGTGGTTACTATGTTACTTTCTTTTTTTTTTTTTGAAATAAGTGGTTACTACTTTACTAGTAAGTGGCGTGGGAGATGCCATATAATTTGCATTTGTATCAAGAAAAATGCTATCTTAGGAAATATATATTTTTCTTAACTGGTTCGTCTCTCTCAGGCTAACCTCCTAATTAAGATGACTTTAAAAAAAAATGCTTAATTATGCTCTCATGGCTTATTAGCACTTAGGGGCTATGGACTGTCCTGGGGAGGCCGACCTCCCAGGATGATTTCTAACAAGTTCTTACGCTCACTTAACTACTTGAAGAACTATGAACAATACTTGGAAGGTCCACCTCTCAGGATGACTTCTAATAAGTGTTTACACTTAAGATGACTTTTAACAAGTGAGTGGTGAGAGACAAGGGAGCATAGGACAAATTGGGAAAATAGAAATTAAAGAAGAAAAAAATTATTAGTCGTTTGAGAAGTAAGTCATATATGACACTATAGTCTTCTCAAGTATGAGGAGCAGAGGAGGGCTATAGGAAAACACTCTTAAACACATGAAAAGAGAATCATTCAATGTAATATGAGATCTATAAATTTTTGTTACTTTTAATAAATTTTAGTTAATAAAAAAATTATGTTAAATAATTTTCTCTCTCAAAGTTTTGCATCATTTTCTTTTTTCCTATCCTTCCCTTATGTTAAATTATTTTCTTCTTACAAATTTTGCAATATTTTCCATCCTCAAAGTCAATAAGAATGTTAATAACAACAAATTACATGTATATATAGTTTTCTTTTCTTTTATATCATTAGTACGGTGACCTTTGCACAAATATGTTATTATATTTTAAGATTTTAATTTATATTTATTTCATATTTAACCTTCGGATTGGATCAGATCGTATTCTGGTCTCCTCCATCAAAATGGACCTTGGTCTAATTCAATTAATGTGGAGAGATATGCATCCAATCACAATTAACTAGCACACACAATCATATGGTGAAAGGTTTTGAAACGCCATAAATGAATAGACAAGTGAATATCGAAAAAATACGCATTATCAGACAATAATAAATAATCTTATCTTTAACTACGAAGACATGTTAGACATTAACACACTTCACTTGAATGTTCTAGATTTAATCACCTCCACTGCGAGAAACATTTTTTCCATAAATATATTATTTAAGAGTTATAAGAAGTAAAATCTAGAGTAATACTTAAAACTATTATTAACCCTAACTAATTTATATAAGTTTTGAAAAACTTGTTTATGCATTGACATTAGGTTAAAATTTATATAATTTGGAAATTCAATTGAGATTTGTCAATTGAAATTCATCATAACCACATTTTGTATGAAGAAAATTATAAATGTTTATATCACCTTAAGAGGGAAGATATTATGTTTGATGGGATAAAAAGAATATGACAACTCACAAAAAGGAAAGTAAGTATGGGTAAAATCTCATCAAGAATTAGGATGAGATTGTTTGAGAATATTTTATACTAAAAAGTTTCTCTTAAAATTCATCTTTAAAAAATCATCAAAATTTACATATTTTTGAAAACTAAAAGATTTTATGAGTTGTAATTTTTTTTATTAAATAACAATGAATTTTGTTGCATTTCTTTAAAAAATCATAATTATCTTGATTCAATATCATAAAATTAAATTTTATAATTTTAAAGTCTTAATTTAGTTGATTGAATAGAAAAAAAATTAATTATTTTTTAAAATTTTTGAAATACTAATTAAATATTCCCTTGGATTCTTTTGAGAGAGGAAAAAAAGGAAAAGATACGTGGAAGATAAAACACCATATGATGTATAATTCTATAGGCTATAAAAATATCTTTAATATTAGATTTTAAGTAAAAATTTTGAGATCAAAATCTTATTTTTACTAGATCTCTTTAATAAAAAAAGTAAAAAAATCTCCAATATAAAAAATAAATTCTTACATAATAACTCTTAAAATATTTACATTGTTTAAAAAAAATAATTTTTTTTCTTTTTTATCTCTTTATAAGATCTTAAAATAAGATAGACCATTAAAAAAAAATGAGAAAAATCTTCAATCTTATATAACATTATAAGGTTTATGGTCTAAGATCCAGACAAGATCTAGATAAATATAGATGCACTTCCAAAATCTTTCCCTTATATTTTTTTCTTTCTCTCTTCTATTTCTCCATACCTCTGGAACACTCATCAAAAACCATGGCTTGTTTTCCTCTTATGCTTATGTTAACCTTGTCCTCCGTTATTTTGCTCCTATCAACAGTGTCCTCCACTGTTTCAGCCACCGCCACCCAAACTACCTCAACAGTGGGAAAAGTCGACCAAGTTCCTCACATAATGTGCAAGGAGTGCGAGCTTCCACCCCCAGTAATAAAGTTTCCACCGCCACCATTACCTCCGCCGCCGATACCCCTAGCACCTCCACAACTATACTGCCCTCACCTCCGCCACCCTTACGGCCATCTACTCCCCCACGGCTACCACCGTCACCTCCACCGCCACATCTACCATCACCACCACCACCAGTGTTACCGCCTTTATCGATCCCACACGGACCTGGCGGATACCTAGTGCCCACCACCGCGCACTCCAAACCCACCAGGAACGATAGATCTTAATGATCTCAACGGTGCAAAGATGATAAATCCACTGCTACGCTTTTCGAACCCTAGTTACTTGTCGTTGCAGTCCTTCTCTTTTCTTGTCCTTCTTTGTCTTTCCTATTACTTTTTCATTTGATACATGTATATATCTATTACTATTAATAAACACAAAATATAATTGTACTATTATTTTTTCCAACTACTTTTCATTTTTTATTTATTTTAAAAATACAGATAAAGACAATAAAGTGTCTCTCTTTCAATGCATTAATTTTATCGGTAATTCTTGTCCTCTCTCTCTCTTTCTTAATTATATCTCTCATGGATAGGCTTCAATTCCTTTGCTTAATTATCTGAGCTAAGTAGAGTATATGAAGGCTATCTGTAGAGCATATTTAATTATTCATCTCGGACTTGTTTAAAGGGATGATTAATAATGTACTCCAACATAGAACCTCTTTACGTTAATTTCTCTATATATATACTTATAAGAGAAAAAAATGAGAAGAAAAAATCAATTAAACTTATTTCATAAATTAAAATCAATACTTTAACTTTTATAAACTTATTCTTTCATTCCTAAAAAAAGTTTTTTCTTTCTTTCTGTGCCAGAAAAAAAGAGTTTTTACACAGTACGAAATGTAAATGAATAACCAATTGCATGAAATTTTCTTTTTTATTTAATTTTCAACCAATAAAAAAATAAAGTGTTTCTTATTTAACTTGAAGTAAATTTTTCATATGGTAATTCTGCAATCATTTCACCAAAACAAGAAATACATAGAATCCGGTTTGTCTTTTTTTGCTTCGAAGAACTGGTTTGTTGGATATGGATTGGAAGCGATAAAACGGGGGGAAATGAATGGACCTTGGAATACGAAAGGGACTCGAGAATACGTCGTTTGTGTTATGGGGGTAGAAAATCAACCTTATATGCATATATAGATTTAGGTCCACCGTAAGCCTCTCAATTTTGTTGAATGCACGAGATTTTAAGGTTCACTTGTTTTGTCCTTATGATATAACTATTACAATAAATTTGTGTTTTAGTGTCGATTAATTTTTTTATATATTGTAACCCATCCGATGTGAGGCTGTGTATTCCTTCGACTCTCTCGTTCGAATCCCACCCGATGTGTTATATTGACCAATTGTAGGCACTATTGAACATGTTGTGAGATTCGAAGTCACGACCTTACCATAACCAATCAATCATACACGCCCGAAAATCTTGGAATAACGACTACATGAGATACGATGAATCGTCCTGGAAAGATTGTGGTCATTGGGATACATTAACTCCTATATGAGCTAGATGTTGATCTCGGCGTGAGGCAAATTACACTTCACAATAAATAATTTGGGCTAGGTCTCACGTTCCTTGAGGCATGATCTAGCTAGAAGAACGCTTATACTATGATCATTATAAGAATTTTGTGTTAGCGTTGTCCAAAAGTCGAAATTAAATAAACATTAGGATCAACTTTACATTTGTTTGCATTTTGATGCTTCAAAGTCAAAAGTTATGTAGTTGCATCCATCTTTTTGCATACTCTAACTAGCTCAGGGTCAGCACTAACTTTCTCGACCAAAACACGAATGCTAATTTGGATGTCATGAGAAGAAGAAAAAATTGTCGACACTATGCTACATCTACGTAGTAGCATTGGGAACGTTGCTAGTGCTACAAGTGTGACCACTCAAATCATCAACTCAACTCATACTTTTTTGCAATTTTTATTTTAAAAAATTCAAATAATATTAAAAGACTACTTTGAAATGGTGGTATTAATTATTAAATGAATTCCAAAAATTTGCACCAATTCCACATTTCAAATAACGTTTTTTTGTCATCAATGGGTTCCATATGTTATGAACGATGCATTTAATGATAGTACCACTAGGGTTGGCCCAAGGCCAAGGTTAGAGTAGATGCATTGAAACTTAGGTTTGATCTTAATTGCCCTCATTATGAAAGAAAAAAATATTTTTTCAACCCATTGCAAATTACCTAATTCCAATAATTGTCGTTGAATGCACCATTCATATTTCATTGGTTCTTTTTTTTTCATAACCAAGGAATCCATCAAGGATACAAATAAATATACATTTTTTTTATGTATTTTTATGTTCCTTTTGTCAACTTTCTTTGTATTCCATTTGTAATATTTCTTCAAAAGATTTTCTCATGGTTCATTTCTCATTCAAGCCTTCAATATTGTGAGGTAAAAATATAGTCATTTTCTTCGCATGGATATTTTAACATAACTCAGTTGGTTGAGTATAGTAAGTGAGTTTCTGTAAATTTCATGATATTGTCTTTAATTTTTTCTAGATACAAAAATTCCAAAATAAGCTAATAATCATAATATTGAGATATTATAAAACGAATGTCTCTTTATTTTTGTTTTGCAGGCTCTTTGTATAATATAAGACGCTACTTTGAATTTTATAATATTAATGGATAAGAGAGTTTGTTTAGTAGAGAAAAGTCCATAGGGCCCATTAAGTGTCTAGCACCTCTTTAAGGCACACACTCATTCACGTCTCCCAAAACACATACTAGGAGAAAGGAGAAAAAAGAAGGAGGAAGAAAGAAAAGAAAAAGAAAGACAACCTTATACTAAAAATACTTTGAGTGTTTTTCCCTTCTTCTCCTTCTAGTTTCCCTTTCTATTTGTGTTGTCTTGTTGTTGGATTTAGGGTTTATGAGTTTTGAACCTTAGTATGAGAAATTTGGAATTTTATATGATTTGCATGATTAATGAGTTGTGTGAAGGAGATTTGGTCTTTATAAGTTATAGGAAATATATATGATGTATTTATGTTGAGTTTGATTGGTTAGTTGCCCACTAAAGGTCATGATGTAGCAAAATTGCACATCTTTTTATATGCAAAATCATGAATGAAATATGTTATATGTTAAGCTTAATTGCACTTTTGGTCTCTCAAGTATCGCAATCGTGTAGTTTTAATCCTCTAAATTGCAATTGTGTCAATTGGATATTCTGGGGATAATGCAATTGTGCAATCTTAGTTCTCCAACTTTCAATTGTGTCAATTGGATCTCCTAGGTATTGCAATTGTGGGATTTGAGTCCCCAAAAGTTTTAATTAAGTCAATTGGATCTCTTATATATCAAAATTGTGTAATTTTAATCTTTGATGTTTCAATTATGTTAATTGACTCCTTCATGTGTCATAAATGTGTGATTTTAGTCCTTATGATTTTAATTATGCCAATTGACTCTCACATATCACAATTGTATAATTTGTAGTCCATTTGGTATCATGATTATGTAATCTTAGTCCTTCAAGTACTTAGGGACTCAATTAGCACAATCAAAATCATGACTAAAATCACAAATTTATAATACCTAAAGATCCCAATCAACACAATTAAAACTTAAAAGACTAAAATCATACAATTATAATACATGAGGAAATGCAATTAAACATACATGATTTTAAAAAATGAATTATTTTTAATTTTGTATTCTTATTTATATTTTTCTTTTCAGTATTTATATTCTCTCTTTTATTTCACTTAAATCATTTAATCAATATGTTCAATCTATTTCTTATTTATTTTACTACTTTTCTTTTATCGTATTTTTTTTCTCTATTTTTTTCATCTCAACCACATACATTGTCATTTAGTACTACTATTTTTTATTTCAAAACTTCAACTGTTTTAAAATTTGAATATGTAATCATTACAGATGTACTATACTTTTTTTTCAATGATTTGACTTTTTTGTAGTGAAGTACTATTAATAGCTTTGATTTTTACAATATGCTTATAGTAGAATATAATAACTCTGATCTTAGTGGAATACTATTTTTAGTGAAACTTGCATTGAAAATGAAGACCATCTCATCAATCCGCTTTAAAAAATCATATTCATTTGTAAATGTTAAATAAGAATATTTTAATTTAATATCTATAAATTAAATATCTCTTAATTTGTAGTAAAGATTTGAAAAAGAGAGAATAATAAGTTAATAACAAATATCCAGAACCGACAACAACAAAAAGATATTATCACCAAACTTTTTTAGGAAAGAAAAAATAGGTTAATAGGAAATAATTAATCTTTCTTTAGGAATCATTAATCTTATTTTTAAAAGAAAACTTTTATAAAGTTATTTTATTTTCTTATTACATCACTCATTATCTTTTCATAATTTTCTTTCTTCTTGTTTAAAAAAAACAAAAGAAAAAGAAAAAAAAAGAGAAAACTTTGTTTTTATTCCACCATAACTCCATAAGCCACGATTGGGTGAAGTGAAAAAGTTGCAAGTTCCAGAAAAATCGCAAAGAGTGGAGAACATGGTAAGTTCTGATACGACCCACTTGAATGCTGTTTGATTTTATCAGCAATGGTAAGCCGCCAAAATTGAAATTCAAACTAGTTAATACTCCTATTGGAGCTAAATTAAAATTAATTAAAATGAAGTGTTATTTCGTTGCACTGACAACTAGCAGTTGCAGTTTCCTTTGTAACTCCCAAAAGGCCAAAATCAAAATCAAGGTCAAAAGACACCAAAGATATTTTTGTTGATTAGTTCTTCAGTTTCTGTTTATCCTTCCGAAATTCTGAAGAAAAAATGTCAAAAGAAAATGCAAAGGACAAATCCCCCGCCACCGCGCTCCACCCTCCTTACTTCGAGGTATCTATCTCCAATTCTCCCTCGTCCTTTGTTTTTTGTGATCGTTTTTTGTATTTTTTTGTGGCAGATGATAGCCGATGCGATATCGTCGTTGAAAGAGCGCAATAGCCAAGTTCATCGAGGACAAGCACACCAAAGTGCTCTCTCCCAATTTCCGGAAACTTCTCTCCGTTCAGTTGAAGAAACTCGTCAAATCGGAGAAGCTTTACAAGGTCAAAAATTCCTACAAGCTTTCTTCCGCCACGGATAAACAGACACAGAAGAATACCCAAACCGACCAAGAAGGAAAATGAAGCGTTAGAGTCAGGTGAACACCCCTGAGGCCTTGAACAAGAAGAAGCCCAAATTGACACCCAAACCTTCCAGGCCCAACAGGAATGCTAGGAAATGAAACAAACCACTTGTGTTGTGGTGCCCCTTTATGGATTAATTCATCAAACAAATTTATTTATATACCATATAGTATTTGTGTTGTGTCGTATGTATGTTACATGTTTTTTTCTTTTATTCCTGTGGGATTGAAGTAGATTATTGTTATGATCAACTTATCACAGTTGACGATCGCAATGTGATAGTTTCTGCGTTTATTCGATGTGTATGCGTTTATTTTAGTTTTAACATTGAAAAATGTTCTTGCAATTGGTCGCAATGATCTTAGTTTACTAGCTAATCAATTTTGAATTGTCTTTATAGCTATTTTAGTACAATGAGATCCGGGATCAGCAGACATGTCATAACATAGTAAATTTGCATGTACATTTTCTTTTCCTATTTATGATCAGTTTCTTCCTTAGGTAAATTTAAATGTTAAAGCTTTGTGAAATTTATTATCCTGTATTTTTTTCATTTGCTACATATGACTTGCCTATTACATTAGTATCTTGGAGGCGGATTACTTTTTAGAGTAGTCAAGAGTTGAAGATTTTGATACTAACATATGCTTCATACATTATGCAGATGTTTACTACTATTGTTCTACCTAAATTCTTCCTCAAGTAACTTCTTGTTATCTTGAGCCTTAAATTCTATGACCAGAGAACACAAAAAGTCTGCTTGTAACAAATTTTGATTTTGATGTTGCCACAACAAATTATGTTTTTCTCCTACTTTTCAACAATCTGAAAGAAAATTATTCCTTAATAGTTCTTAGTTATTGTTCTTGGAAAGGATAATATGGTGAGTGACATAATCCATTCTGATTTAGTAGATTTTTAGAAGATAATTAACAAGACAATTTCCTGCAATGTTATGGTTAATATAGATAATTTTTTGGTTATAAAATTAAGTTTCTTTGTAAGATGTGAAATTGATGATTGACATATAATCATTTTTTTAAGACATTACATATAACTTTGGATCTATATAAAAAAAAATTGTATTATGTATAAATAATTTTATTATCATATGTTCTTTTGATACAATGAATGATAATGAAATGTTGGGAAAAAAATATTCTCGAGTTGAATATATAAATACAATAGTATATGCAATTTGCTTATTCTTCTTAAGTTTATTATAATTATTATTTATAAGTCGAAATAATGTTTATTCTACTTATTTTTGTTTAGAAAAATATTGAAAAATTAGCGTGAATTTAATTATATATTTTTTATCTAATGATTCTGATCCAAAATCTTACTTAAGATATTTAAGTCAAGTTACAATACATAATGTTGGTTGAATGTATATTATTATATACTATATTTTTTCAAATTTATTACTTTCATAAATATAGAATGATAAAAAAAAGCCATTAAACGATTAGTTTTTCATAATTAATTTTTTATACGATAGGATATATAATTAATTATTTTAAATTATATTTTTTAATCAACATATTTAGATATAATTAGCAGTTTTAAAATCGTCTTATAGAAATTTTATAGTTTAAATTCATAATTGTAAAAGTATAATAGTATATTTTTAATCTACATGTTTAAGATAATACTTTTTATTATAAATATTTATGCAAGATATAATAATAATTTAATGTTTAATTACTCATTTAGTTCGTATACATGTTTAGACTTTGTAAAAATTGAAAATTTTAGTGGACAAACAAATTTATTACATTTTTATCAATAAAAAACAAAAGAAACAACAAAAAGCTAGTATCCGTGATATAACAATATTATTTTTGTTTCTGAAAACAAACTATCTCTATAGCTAAAAATTATAAGATTAATTTATTTTTTTAAAGAATATAAAATTAATTTTTCGAGACATAAAAATCATTAAAATAAAATTTGTTTTTTAACAAAAATTTCTTCATACTTTACGATGATACATAATATTCTCTTAGACATATAAAATAAGAATCATTCTAACATAAGCAAAATTTACTAAGTTTTAGTTTATAAAGTCAGTTATCACTAACTTTGTTAAATTTAGCTATTATTATAAGTGCCTAAAAAAAGATATTATTATAACACTACCACAAATTTTACATTAAGCGGTCTTAATAGCAACACCGTGTAACATGTTAACGTCAAGAACCAAAACGTATTAAATTTACTCTTCTATGGGAAACTAAAACTTATGATTTTACATATAATATTAAAACAGTAAAATTCAGACAGATATAGAAATTAAACCATAATTTGATATGTAGATATCATTTTCATTATCACTTACTTGAGCCCCACTCCAACGTCGCTAATTCTTCACTTCAGCTATGACACTTTAGACTTCACTTAGTCCTTGACACTAATCTGTTTATAGACGTACCAATATAATTTAATTAATGCCTAACGTGGTGAACAGAACTGGCATTATTGATGGAATTGATGTTAAGCTACCTGAAAATAACCAATCCCTGCGCTTCAACACAATCAATGAGAGAAGATGCAAGCAAAAATATTGTCGTCCGATAATAAAAACAACGTAAAAATTCAAATCCTTTCGGTTTGTGTTGTTTTCATTATCTCACAATACCAACTGTCACGTTTTACATCATTTTTTTTTATGTTAATGAATATGTGATTAAATGGCTTAGAGTTTGATTCGTGTTCCTTCAATTGCTTTTAATAAATAAAAAAGTTAAAGCTAATTAACTCATCATAAAATAAATAAATTTGTATGTTATCATTTTATACTTCAAATATAAATAATATTTATAAGAAATATATTAAAAAATAAAAAATAAAAAGATTATTTATATGCCTTTCCTGATAAATTAAACTTCTTAAATAATTAGTTTATGTCGTTACCAGTATTGCAGGCGACAATTATCTCTTAATTATTACTCTTTTGATGTTCGGAAGTCAAATTAAACTTTAGTGCTACCCCACCTCGCCCCCGTGGTCCATTCTAGAATCACACTGTTCTTTCGAAAACCAAAGAAAAGCATTCTTTATTTTTCTTGTAGGAGAAGGCTAGCTATATCCAGGAGCTTGAGATTGAGAACAATATGTAATATGTTAGTATCCATTATTACAATATACATGTAACCAATAGGTCGATCTAGTGAGAGAGAATTTGGATAGTTTATATAAAGTTTTATATTTAAACAAAACTACACTATTGTAAAAAAAAATTATGTTTTCCGACCAATTAAATTTTCTTTTATTAATGTCGGTCTTTAAATCTGATCTTAAGTAATTAAAAATAAGAACTTTTTATTGAGAGCATTTTGTTACATAAAATGTATAATTTCTTCGTTTTTAATTACTCAAAATCAATCTTTTTTTTTCTAGACTCAAAATCAATCCCAAATATCAATAAATATAGAATAAACTCCAAATATTCAAATAATACCCTCTTCAATGAATAAAAGAAATACCCTCTTCAACCTTTAGTCTTGTGAGTTTTATTATGAGTAATGGGTCCGAACCACGCCTCTTGACTCTTCAGGCATGCCGTCAATAACTCAATTCACAAACAAAGCCTGTATATTTACAAGTTACCTGTAACTTAAGCTTTGCAATATTTATATTCTCTCTGGAAGAAAAAAAACTTCGGAATATTATAATGGTGATTAAAAAAACAGAAAATCCACGAAATAAAGTGGTTAATTTCTCTTAAATAAAGTATTAAATTTTTTAATTCAAATATTTTAAACTAAAAAAACTAAATTCTTTAAGTGATCTATTCAGTTTCACTTTCAATTAATTAAGATTCAAAACGACATTTGAACACTATTGGATATACTTCTTTTTCTCTTTACCAGAGTTTGGATGAGTTTAAAAATAGATCCGATATTCATCAATGACACGATAGATCTCAAAATTCAAAAATAAAAGAAAATATAAAAATCAAATTCACATTTTTGAAGGAGTTTATTTTTTATCAACTTGACAAATATTTATTGGCACCATAGCCACACATACCAATGGATAATCCATACCATTAAATATATTACGGTGGGAAAGAAATCCAAAAATAGAAAGAACTACAGTGTATAGGAAAAATTAGTAGCATAGCATTGGAAACCTTGGCACGTGCGACGTGAAGTATATTATATTAATTAGGGGAAAGGGACATTGGTGATAGACCCAGCTACCAGAGTGGCTGTCGCATTTAATGTACCATTACCACTTCTGCCTCACCTTCTATGCATACATATACATATTTTTATGACAATATTAATATACTAGGAAATTATTAAATTAAGGAAGCTTAAGATTAGGAGTGTACCCAGAGGGTGCTTTCCATGCCCATGCCATGTGTTATTTCGTCTGCATGCACCTAACTTAATTATCCCTTCACTCTTCTTTCTCACCCACCCCCATTTCAGTTCTTTGTCTTTCTGCGTAAGAGAAAAAAAAGAAAAAGAAAAAGAAGAAGAAGATGGAAGGCATCACCGCCAGCGTGTGCAGGGGTGTGAAAGAGTATTGGAGGAGGAAGGGGTACAAGAAGTTAAACGGGTCGGGTCGGAGAAGGCGAAACCAAGTGGAGCTTGGGAGCACCCGAACCGGGAAGGGTAGGTTCTGGAGGTGGAGGATCAGACTCGCACCCAAGATCCGAATCAGGAAAATCCCGTCGCCGAAGAAGATGTTGCTGTGGGTTCGGGACGCGTACGTGAGGATGATGCTGGGCCTGGCCAACTCGCGGATCATGACGGTGAACGCCGCCTCAGCTTCGGGCTTCGGTGGGGCCCTCTCAGGTGCGGACACCTCCTTTGGAGCTGGGTTCGGGCGGGCCCCACCCAAGGAGTACGACGAGAAGACCATCATCCAGATCTACAAGTCCCTCCTCATGGCTCATGGCCCGTTAGTGCCTCGTGACGCCGCCGCAGCACAAATCCGGTGACCGTAACGGTAACGGTAAGGGTTCAACCGTCAAAGCACCTTTTTTTCTCATCAAATGTTCAATACTTGTCCTCCCAATACCATCATCACCTTCTTAAAGTTAATTTCTTACTGTCATTCTATATATCCAATTAGTTACTGCACTATTTTGTGATGGGGTTTATTTACTTTTTAATGTGATTCTATCAACTCGATAGATTCTTCTTTTCTCACCGCCCCAATTCCTAAACTACATGCCAGCATCACCGGAATATAGGGAAACACGAAATTGTATTATTATGCTGGCAAACGCGGCACTATTGATTCCGAGGTTTATCTTGTTAATAAATAACTTGTGATATATAATACGTACTCCATGTTATGCGCTGGAATTTGAAGTTCTAGCAAGCAAGTCAACCCAAAATCGGGAAATCCAAAAGGTTATACTAATACGTAAATATATACGTATATGGGTAGTTTCATAATATGTTTCTTTATGAAATAATTTTGTTGGTTTAAATTAAGCATGGGCCACAAGCTCGCTTACCTTGAATTCTAATTGTTTCTTAATTATTAGAAAACAGTGATAATAAAAGAATTGTATTTTAAACTACTCCATCATAGAAGATTAGAAGATATGATACTATGTCTTGGATTAGATATCTAAAAAAAATTAAGCTGTTTTATGTGAGTGTATGAGTAATTTTATCTGCCTATCTAACTTATCAGATTTATACTCAGGTGAAATAAAACGGCAAAGTTATATTTTTTTATTTTTTTAGAGGAAGTCAAAAATTGTATTATGCTATATAGCTTGGGAATCTCTGAAAAAAAAAATAGCTTGGGAGTGAGTTTTTTATTTTATTTTATAGGCAAGCTTGGGAATGAGTATGCGTAAGTTATTAATGCATGTTCTGTCAAAAAAGAAGAAAGGAAAGGTTTTTAATGCATGTTTAACTTAATTTTGGAAAATTGTAAGTAGGTATATGTAGGTTAATCTCTGAAAATTCGATTAGGGGCTAAGTAGAGACCCATTGTAACCTTTAAATAAAAAAAGAGACCCTTCGTAACACTTTATTTTAAAATGCATCAATATGAATCATCTAATTAACTCAAAAGTATACGCATTATTAAGGAACTCAAACCATGCTAAATTGTTAATTCTGTTTATCTAATTCTAGTATGAACCACATTCTAAAAAAGACAAAAGACTTTTGTCATTGTGTTGTCATTAGCATCATTCCATTCATTTTTTAATTAAACTAGTGTTATAACTCATGTCCTGCGTCAAGTTTAAGTTTATAATTTATATTTTTTAAATATATATTTCAATTATTTTAAAATATTATTCAAATATATATTAGTATATATGTATAGAAATATTGAAAAATTTATTTTAAATAATACGTTTTTAATATTATTATGTTTATGTTTATGTTACAATTCAACTTTTTTTAAATGGTTGCAACTGGAATGTAATAAAACTATTAATTAGGAGAGGAAACAAGATATATATGGTCCAAACAAGGTTTAATATGGTCTAACCCATTTAAAACAATATTCGTTGAACAAGTTCGGCTTGTCATATGTTATAGTTTATTCTTGAGTCTAACATAACTTTTTTTAAAATAATTTAAAGCTTGACTTGATCTGTTAACTTATTTAGATATCTATTTTATATTAAAAAAAGTAGATAGACTCGACCTGAATAGGTTAATTACTGACTAATTCCTGAATAATGAGAAAATTTATGTAAAGCAAACTATAAATTATAAAAATTAAACTGTTACTCAAAGTTATTAGCTTATTTGGAATATATAAGTTTATTTTTAAGGTCTGATATGCTATTCATGATAACTTATTATAAATCCTAGTTTGCAATAATTTAAATAAGTTTATAAGTTTTTTTTTTATGTAAATGGACATGCTCAATATTTAAAAGATAAATAAATATATATTTAAAAACATAAAACCCTAAAAACATTAATATAATAATAATAATAATAAAATATTATTTATTATTCCTTAAATAGATAAACTTATTAAACACTAGAGTTAACCTATTGGTCATGGTGAGAATTGAGGTAAATGTATAAAGACTTAAAGTTGAATCTTCGTTGCCATTGTAAAACAATTTATAAACTTATTAAGTTTAAAAGTCTTTTTTTTAATAATTTAAACTTTAAAGTCTTTCCTTTTTAATTAAATAGAATTTTATAAAAAAAAATGACCTCATTTATTTAATAAAATATCTTACTTAATCGAGATTTAATACAGGTTAGATCATAAGTCATATCGATACCTGACCAATTAACTTTGATTTAAAAGCTTCTAAGTTTATTTTGTTATCTTAACACTTATGAGTGTCTTTATAACGAACAATTATATAAAAACACTACGTCAAATACTTAATACCAAACCTACAAGTACTTTTTACTTCTTGTCTCTTCCGTAACAAAGTACTCGAACTTAAAAGCTAAGGAAAGCAACCTAAATTTCTTAACTTTGATGTGTTGATAGTAGCAAAGTTCTTCTTTTTTAGATTAAAATGTAATTTTAAATTTTTTTATTTTTGTTGGTATGTTATTTTTGTTTTTTTATTTTAAAATTAAGATATTTAATTCTTTTATTTTATAAAATCAGTTACTTTGGTCCATTTATCTAAAACAATGAGTTCGCCATTAAAAATTAACGTTGACTATTAAAAATTAATTAAAAAAGATTTAACTTAACTTCACCAAACACTCAGCTAAATGAGAACATGGTAACTGTGATTAAACCTTTCTCTTCCTCGTGTTCTTCCTCTTCACATCGCCGAACGATTCCGTTTCACCCGATTCGGACAAATCCGCGCTCCTCTATCTGAAGGCCTCCTTCTCAGATCTCAGCGACATATTCTCCACGCAGACCTCCACCGTCGTCGTTGCTGACTCCAGCTATTGCTCCTTTTCCGCCATCCTCCGTGACGCTAACTCTGCGTCGTCTCCGTCAACGTCACCGGCACCGGAGGATTGAAAGGGAAACACATACAGGTAGGCTTGAGAGTTGTTTGGGCTGCAATTATTTGGGTTATGTGGATGCAGAGGAATGTCGTCTTATTTAATAGTGCTACTTTGGAGAATGAAAACGTGATGGATCCTATTAAGTTGAAGCTGTGACAATGGTTGTCTTGTAAGATAAAAAAAAAAAAAATTGATACTCTTTTCATGATTAGATTATGCTACCAATGATTTGTTTGAAGGGATTATAAACTTCAAATTTGGGTACGAATTGGAAAGGGTTCTCAGATATCTGACTTGGTAACTACAAGTTGCACATGCAACTTTGATAATTATGCAGACTTCATGAAAACTGATATGCAAAGGATTAACTACTATACTTGTCGATGAAGGGTGGCAGTGGAGTAGGAAATGTATGTAGCAAAAGAGAATTACAATCATATATTTGGAGAGATACAAAATCCCATTTGATTTTCACACCATTGATAGAAGGAGAAGGAAAAATTTATTAGACTTGAAACATAAAAATATTTATATTTAATAAGTATATGAAACTTTTTTTTATAACATTCATCCCGCTTAAGAGGCTGAGTCCATAATCATAAAGTTATGTATCGGTGAATTGTTAATCATATAATTGAATCCAAAAAAAAGTCTTTTTCATATAAAAATGTAAAAATGTATATAATATTTTCACAATTTTTTTTATTCATCTTGCTCATGGTTAAAAAATCGCTTACTTTTAAAAAATAAAGACAAATGCTAACTAATGGTATCTTAGGAAAAATGTTTAAAACAATTGTTAAAAAAGTAAAAGAAAAAAATTGTTAAGATGCATAAAAATGGTATTTTTTAAATATATTTTCATATGATTTTTAATAAAATCTTTCGTCTTTTGATTGATTATCAATGCTCTTATATGTTAGTAACACAAAAAAATAAATAGATGACCAGTATTATTTAGCCCCAGCCACCAAGTCTACTTTTGTATTGTTTTTTTTATATATAAAAAGTGTAACTAAAAGCCCTCAATCCTAACCCAATGAATCCCAGCCATAGCACGAGTCATTTTCCTGAATATGAGAACAACATGCAGTTTATATACTGCTTTTAAAGAAGTAATGTGAATCGTGGAGTATCCACTTTTAGTCTTTATATCTTTTTATTTCCTTGTCACTTTTTACTTATAATGGCAAGGAAACACGTGGTTTTCCTCTTCCATTTGATGTGTTAAATTAAATATATAAAAGTTATCTCTAACCACATGATGATAAGAGGTACACAGGCAGCCGCTTATAATTTAATTAATGTCCCATCTCACGGACACTTGTTAGGTGGACTTTGAGCATCCCAACTCAACTCGAAGGCAAATCCATTTTGACCACACTATTTTTCTTGGCAAGCTTTCATTCATGCACATGCACATGCACCACAAGCTTATTTCTTGGCAACTCTAGGACATAACATTGCTGGATATCTGGATCGCATTCTTCATAAAGTTTTTTTTTTTTCTCTTTTAAGCATTACACTTTTCGTAACCATCTTCTGGAACATATATCCTCCATTTAAAGACCAACTTACCCTTTTTTTATTTACATATATCCCTCTTCACAGACAATTTGGACCCATTAATAAACACTGCATATATAACTAAACACCTATTCCAGTAAGTATTCGATCCTTAATTCGTGACATTGTGAGGAACTAATGCCAATTAAATATACATTCACAATCACAAAACGGTTTATTCCCAATAAAACACAAAGAATAAATATAAGCATATAAAATTTATGTGGAATACAAGTCAATATTTATTTCTCTACATTGACAGTGCTCTAAAAAAATAGATAATCCAACATTATATTATACTAAAGTCAGTGTTAACAGTAACTCTTTTTTTTACCACATTAAAAAAAGAAGAAGCAAAGTCACACATATAGGGAAAAAATTAACCAGGTCATCAGAATTGTTTTGTCAACGATATAAAGTAATATTCCAAATAAGATTATTTAATTTTGATCATTTCCCTTCTCTGATCTCTGTTAATTATCCACTTTCACTTGGTATGCAAACGTTTGTTTATAACTTACAACCACTGTAGTACAAAACTATTATTATTTTAAAGCCCTTTCTTATTTTTCATATGTGGTCTAATACTAACTTCTTATTTTCATATATGAAGGAAATCACAGTAAGCGGGGGTGGTTAATTAGTGATAATCAGTGTATGGATGGATATAGATATAGGTCATCAAAACATGTTTCATTTCATAACAAAAGGAGCATGGATATTTGTATGTGATTGAGGTCACACTTTAAACACAAACGGAGACACGTATATAATCATGATGATGATGATGATGAGATGATGATGATGAAGATGATGATAAAAAAAAAAAAACATGATGTCAGCCAATCACAAAGCCATCCCTATGGCGACATAAAAAAAATTCTGCAAATCCTTTATCGAAAATTCGAACAAGCATACCATAGTATCATATTGAACAACTAATATTGATGACATAATCTTCGCCGCACAAGGAATTCTGTTATGAAGATCTCTACTCCTTGAGGTGCAAAATTACAATTGACATGTATAAGTTAATTATTACTTGCTGCTGGCCAAAAAGAAAAATACTGATAATTTATATTTTTTACTATTAAAAATTTATACAAAATTCTTTAAATGGTTTGTGTCTCGCATGAGACTTACGTAAATTTTATAAGGAATAAAAAAAAGTAGAGCTAACAAAAATAAACTGTATTTATGGATAATTAATGTTTCGAGTTTCAACTGTACGATGAGCCCATTAGAAAATGGGAATGCCAATTGCGTATGGGCCGAAGGTAGACTAGGTTTACCAACAAAGTTACATACAATATTGGTCTTTGAAATACTATTAATAAAAGAGTAAATTATGTAATTTTTAATTTTATGAAAAGAGAAGAAGAGGAGAAAAAAGTTATTACAGAAAGTTGTTAAGAAAAATCTCATGATAAATAATACATATAAATATTTTCCGTTTAATCCAACTGAATAACATGTTAATTATGTAAATGCTGATATAAGACTCTTTTTGTTGTTGTTTGGTATGTTGCTCTTTGAAGCATACTAATTAAAGATTAATTTTTCATCGTGTGTGTATGAAATTTTTTTTATTAAAAGTTCAAGTCATATTTTATTTCTGAAAGGTAGTTAATTTTAAATTATTGGTTTAAGGTGTCATTGATATGCAATATACACCAAAAAAGGTAAAATATTTTTTTTTAATACGCAAAAATTAGAAAGAAATCAAGGTAGATGGTGTGATTTTTTCCATATGCAATATCAAAGAATTAAACTCCTATAAGTATGTTTAAGAAATACAGTCGTTTATCAACTATGTTGAGTCTTACTAATATATATATATATATATTACTGACTAAATAAACCGCCCAATGATAGTGGCTCCCTGCCTACATTGGCCCCTCGTTGCATATAAAATTGCAAATTTACATCAATTAAATCCAACCAAAAAAAATTAAAGAAAAAAATCCAACCAACGTAAGATACTAGTAAAACAGAAAAAACGCACCATGTAATGAGCAGGTAAATTAGGTTTCGAAAAAGGAGGTTCACTTGGGTTGAAAAGTCAATCCAGAAACTAGTAAAAAAAAAAAATACCAATTTAATTTAACGTTTACATTATGTATGCCTTTTTTTTCATATACATCAATCGTAGAATAATGTCACTAATCCTTGAATTGGATTAGAATAGTAAAATACAGTGAAGAGACTAGAAAGTAGAAAGTGTTAGTGACATATATATCTCAGGTATACTTAATTACAGACCCATGTAATCAATTGCTGTTAATCTAGATGTGGATCAGTAAGAATTATTGAAGTCAACCATAAAAAAAATGAAGCATACATTATCATCGACGGGTAAGATTTGAATTGCCCGCTGAATCCAACGGCTATTGTCAACTGAACGTGGAAAATGGTCTTAAGGAAAAGACAGTTTGCTTATGAACGAAGGTTAATTAGGTAACGAAAATGGAAGTTTACATGAGAATGGGATGCGAGGTCAATGCAGCAACTAGTTCCAACGAGCAACGGCTACTTAACGTCTATGCTAACACCATTATATGAAGAGTGCTATTGTATAATAATGTTCCTAATACTTGGTTTGACCCTATCAACTTTATTTATTTTATGACATTTTAAATAGCCAACAAGCACGATCTCACATCCACGGTGGCTAGCTGCATGTATTTTCTAATGATAATTGAGTTCAACGTACACTAAATTTCAAATTCAGCTAAATTAAACTTTTTTATAACTTAAAAATTAATTTATTGACTTTTATTTTTATAAAAGTTTTCTCTTCTAATTTTAAAGTATATAAATTAATTTAAAATTGTAAAAAAATGATTAATTTTATTCGTTCTTCTCTTATAGATTGTTAGAAAAATACCCAAACATAATATTGTACTTGGAAGAAACACAATAGTACGTAGGCTTTTCTCAGTTAGAAATCATTTTCAACTTTTTTTTAAGAAAAATGTCTGATAATAATAAATTAATAATGACAATAATAATTACACGTTTTTTCCTGACATAAATATGTACAGTATCAAGTGTTTTTTTTGTGTGTATAAAGACAATAATGAAGATAGAAACTAAGACCTCATGTATATTAGGTCGCATGGTTTCATTTTTCTATAAAATTCTAATATCATGTTATAAATTTATTCTTTTATACAATTGAATTTTAAAAACATTGTTGTTATGTTTAGTTTTAACCATTTAATATTGTATTATGATAAAACATTGTAATTTATTCATTTTTAAATACAAATTTTGTTATTTTACTGTTATTGGTTTTTAAGAATTACACTGTAGTCGTATCAACCTCGAATAAATATGTACATGATATATATGTTGCGCGCCCAAAACTTTTTGCCTATGGGATACATTGAATTGTATGTATGATGTATGAAATGAAATGAATTAAATAATTAATAATATAAGAATTTTACAAAAGAGTGGAATACGGTGCCGTACGTTACTAGCCAAGCAAGCAAAAAGCTGGATTCTGATACGATCAGACTGTGTGGCACATGGTTTCACACTTTCAACTACAAGAACCAAATTATTAGACAGCACTAGATGCCAGGCTGGAAGCTGTAGCACAGGTGTGAAGAACAAATAGAGAATTTTAAAAAGACAGAGAATTTCTTATAAATTAGATTTAAAACTATCCAGTCCTGAATAATAAAATGTAGTTTTAAATGAAATCCAAAAAGAAATGTATTTTTAATTAAAACAAATGAAACGTTCAAATGGAATAACTGAAGAGTCCAATTATCATTTAGTTAATTAATGATGCCAAACACGATTCGTTAAGGTGGAGAGGAGAGTGGAGAAGAATTGGTGGGTGACGACAAGTTTGTAGCGGTGGTAGGTGGTGACCGGAGGAGAATGACAGCGGTAGATGGTGACAGGCCATAAGTGATACTGAACAGGGACAGACCCATGAATGCACCAAAAGGGAATTAATTTTTTTTATATTTTAATTATTTAAATATATAACTTCCAATAAATAAATATTTAATAATCAATGACTTTTATAAAATTATTTATTAATTTTATTGGTACAACTAAAAAAATATATATTCAAATGATAAAGGAAAGAAATAATGTATATTAATTTTTAGTTTTAAGTTTTGAAAGATTTTTAATCTCATCGCACAATATCAAATTAATAAGACAATAATCTTATCATTAAAAAAAAGAAATAAACTCATTAGATATAATAATAATTAGGATAAATAAATTTTCAGTTACTTATACTTTCTATAAATCTTACTTATTTTTTTATCTCTGAGCTCTGATGTGGTATAATTTAGTTCTTCAAATATATATAAAAAAATGCTTCTAATCTTTGGAGTTTGGACTATTTATCAATTTTTACACTTTTTTAACTTCAGATAATGATCATGTGAAGGGATTAAAAACACTCTTTTTATAAAAATTAGAGACTAAATTATTCAATATAAAAATTCAAGAACTAGACATAAGATTCAATGAAAATATAAATACTCAAAATATATTTTATCCTGATAATTAAAAGTCATCAAATTTTATAACAATTATAAAATAATATGTTTATAATATAATCTTAATAATTAGATATATAAATAAATAAGACTTATAATAATACATAAAACATATAATTAATCCAGCTATTAACAATTTTTATAATATCTATGTGAGTTAAATTATAATAAATGAAACAAGCAGTATATATTTCATTAATTACTATATATTTAAATAAAAACCTTTTGAGGGAGGTGGGGTTGCAGTCCCTGGTAGCCCCCCTTGTATCCGTTGTGGTAGTGGAGGAGTCATCGAATAGGAAGCAAAACTAAAGAAATAACGCTATGATCAGATAGGTGTATAATAAGAATGTGTCTTAGATTTTTTTTTAATGTTTAATTATTATTTTAGTCTTTAAAGTTGGAAGTTGTTTTCTTAGTTTTTGAAATTTAATTTTTTTTAGTCATTCAATTTTAACAAACAGTTATTTTATTCTTGAGATAATAAATTGATATTTTATGTTACGTTTTAGTATTTTATGAATTTTTTTAGTAATTTGTGACAATTTTAAAAAAATACAAATTCAAAATGAATTGGTGCAGTGTTAATTTGGAAAATCAATTCATTTTCTAGTTAAATTAGTTTCTACAACTTTTAAAATAAGTATAAAAAATAGTCTTTGGTATCAAAATTAGTTTTAAACAAGACTTTGGTATCAAAATTAGTTTTAAACAAGACTTAATTATTGCTTTAGTCTCTAAGTTTGAGTATATAGGTTTTTTAGTTCCTAAAATTAAAAAAAAATCTCTTGGATGTATCTGACATAATAAATTGATATTTTGTAACAATTTTTATCTGTCATAAATTAAATTTTATTTTTAGTCACTTGAATTTACATTTTAAAATTGAAAAAACTGCTAAAAAATCGCCAATGAGTGTTAAAAATTGGTATAAAATGTTAATTTATTATATCAGGACTAAACAAATAATTTCTCAAAATTCAGGGACTAAAAAAATCATATCCTCCAAATTTAAGAATTAAAACAATAATCAATCTTAAAAATTGTGTCTTAAATTAATCTGATGATTCATAAAAATTAAATCTAAGAAATACTAACAACACATTTTTTCATTTAATAAATTTTGTGAATTTCATATTATATTTAAATATTCTCTTTTCTAATTCTATAATTTTCAATTTGTTTTAGTCAATTAAAGATAATATATTAAAAGGAGTATGCTTTAAAAAAATAATAGTTATTTACTTATCTTAAACAAGAGTCGCCATTCTTTAATGAAAAAATGTTTTCTAACCCTGTTTTTAAATATTTTTCTTAACTTATTATATTCTTCCATCTATCATTTTTAATATTTTAAATTGAGTTGAGAAAATAAATTATGAAATGACATTGTAAAATAATTTTATATTATTATTCAATTAAAAATTATTATAATTTTACATTATTATTCAATCAAAACTTATTAAATATGATAAATTTATTGATTTTTATGATAACTAAATTATAAGTCATACACTATAAAACACAATTAAAAATTATATCAGTGATGATTTATTATTTAATTTGTGCATAACCTTTAAACTCAATTAAAATTTAATGTACTACTATTTCTTAAAGGAAAATTTCAATAACTAAAAATAATAATGCATCATAATATGAATTATTTATCATAAATCTAAAATATAATTTATAAGTTATTTTTTTATCCTTAATTATAATATAATTTATATATTTAAGATATCTATTATTATAATATAGGTTCATTATTTTATGTAATAGTTTTTTAAGGATTATTTTATGTAATAGTTTAATTATAATTTGATCGGAAATAATTAAATATATCATATATTAATAATATTTTTTAAAATTATAAAACTTTAAATTAATATAAAATATTACATTATACAATTTACATATAAAAAATTCTAATACTTAATTAATAAAAATACATAATTTATACACGCAGTTTTTTAAAAAATTCAAAATTAAAAGTAAAATAATTCAAACATTTATTTTTTTAAAAAGTATCAATTCAAAAAGGTTTTTATCATTATTTTTATTCAGCTTTAACATATTTTTAAACAACTTTTATCTCCATTAATATTTTTGGCTAAATATATTTCCACGTGGCAGATATGTATTGGTTTGGCCATACTAGGCAGAGCAATAGCGGTATCACTCTCACATTCACTGACAAAGTGTGTTGGGTTGGAAAATGAAGGAAACAAGAAATAGAGACGAATCTTTAACAAATAAATAAAAGAATTAAAGTACTTACTTGTTTTTCACTTTTAAATTTTTTAATTTCAAACATGAAAAAACATGTTTTTAAGAGTATTTTAAAATAAAAAATAAAAACATCAAAAGTTATTTCCAATTTTTTATTCATTCTTTTTTATTGTTCCATCTTTTTTTTTTGTCATTTAAACTCTTTTATTCCTTTCTAAATTAATTTCTTAAAAGTATTGAATCCACAGCCTTTTTGATATTTACCCTCGTCCACCGACTCATCATGGACTCCGGTGAATTTCGTTTTAAATGTGCCGCTGCTGCTGAATCACAGACCTAAACGACGCTACGTACGACTACCCCGCTTAGATTCTGCGGGCCCTTTTCCGGAAGAAACCACCAATTTTGACAATTCACACATTATTCTTTTCACTGCAAATTATTATTTCTTTTAAAAAAATAATATTGGTTCTTTATATTTTTTTGTTCTGTTTACTTATTTTTCATACTGTTCCTCCTCTGGCTGGATAGTGTCTTGGATTGAGGAGATCTAAGTTAACAACATTTAAATATGAAAGTGTAATTTGTCATGCTTTTTAAATGTATATGACTTATTTAGTAATATTTTATTTGGATCAAGTTATTTGACATCTGAATTAATGAGTTTTAAGTCAATCAATCCAATAAGAATCAAGAGAATATTCAACTTCTTTAGTCTTAAGTGTATAAACACAAAGATATTTAGAATAATAACAGATTCACATATGTAAGTATGTATTTTCATTTTAATCTCATAGGCTCATTAATCTCACTCAATTATTAATAAGAAAAACTTCCTTATATAGTTTTAATTAGAAATTTCTTTTTTTGACAAAACTTCTTAAAAGCACTTTTTTTAATTCAATTTAATTTAAGAATTAATTACATGGGTTTTTAAAGAAATTCAGAAAAAATATTTGGGATTTAAGTGGTTTAAAAATATGAAGATAAACATGATGGATAGCCAACATATGATTAAGAGAAAAAATTATACATTGTGTAAAAAATTTATATGATCATTTTATTACACATAATGTATTGTATAGTAAGTTTGTTGGTTTTTAAAATTATTCAAATGTTAATATTGTGAGTACATAGACATTAAACTCTTAGAGGTATTTATGGATCGATTTAAATTAATTATAAATTAAAAATTCATTCAACTTGAATAATAACACAACATATATATATTATGAATAAATTAAAACAACATGTGGTTCAATGGTTTTGGATTGTTTTCTTAGAAAAATCCAATTCGATAAAATTCAGTATAAATTATATTGGAGGATTCAATTTTTACAATAGAACGTACAACGTATAATATCAAATTTAGTATTATTGATTTTATTGTTCATAAAAAAATTATGCCAATAAGTTGGCTTACATCAATTCATCACCGACCAGTCTATTTGATTTTAGATGATAATAATAATAATAATAATAATAATAATAATAATAATAATAATAATATTAATAATATTAATAGTTCGCATCAGATCAAAATATGTTAATAGTCTTGGACTAGAGGTATTTGTGAAATAGTTTAGATGAATTTTGAATCAACAATCATCTGATTGAAAGATTAAAACAACACGCGGTTCAATAATCAATTTGGTTTGGATTGTATTCTTTTAAAAAATTGATCCGATCCAATATGATAAAGTATGATTTGGATTGGATTGAACGATTCAGTTTTTACACACATCCTTACATAGTTAGATTACTAGATCTATTTCTAGCTGCTATTTAAAATAAAAATAAACATATACATACAAAACACAAAATAAACGTATCAAACATGAAAGAGACAGTATTCACACAGACTGAAGGGGTATTTCTAAAAGACTTGAAACTTTATTAAGGTGTTATTGATTAGTAATAGTTATGTAACATTACAACATGTATCGTCAATGCCCTAGAAAAACATGTATCGACAATGAGACAACAAAATATAAAAACTGCAAAAGTTCAAATGCATAAAAAATGCATGGAGTATACATATTTTTTTAAAAACGACTATTTATATATATAATATACATAAATATAATAAAAGAAGGATTACAAAAAGAGGATATATTATACAAAGAGTACCTTTTTTTTTAGGGGATACAAATGTATGGACTATGGAGTATATGTGTAATTATTTGATATCAGACTAGCCAAAGATAAGAATATCAAAACTCAAAACTTTAGATCCATAAAAAAAAAATTTATTATTAGGTTTTACAAAGACAAAATGCCACATATATAAGATCCATTATATAACTCATTTAAAGTAAAAAGAAATTATTACATTTATTTTAGATCCTCATCATCATTGGGCCAACCTTGCATGAAATGTATAATACATATATTTTAAAAAATATTGGTTCAATTTGGTTTAGTTTTGGAAATGTAACGAGGACGAGCCTGACACTATGAATTGTTGGTAGTTTTTTTTAGTTTTGGAAATGTAATCCAAAAACCAATTCAATCCAATTGGTTGTCCAGAAAATCTAATTTTCATTTTTAAAAATCAGTTTGCAGATTTTTTTATATTATTAAATTGGATTTGAATACTCTTCCTCGGAACTTCATTTACCTAGATCACAATCCATGTATCTAAGGAAGAGCCTCCAAAGTTTTATTGTTTTTATAATAATTGGGTCATCAAATCAGACCCATCAAATTGACCTTATTTTTGACACTTCTATTCATACGTATGATCATATTTTTCATCTTTGTTACAGTTATTTATAAGAGGTGTTGATAAATCAATCCAATTCAATGTAGATAAAAAATTTGATTTAAAAATTGAAAATTGGACAAACCAAAAACTAAACGGATAAAAAAAATCAACAAACCAAAAAAAATTATTTGTACTTACCAAAATTTGAAGGCATGCAAGTCAGGATAGACGTGACCAATATAGGATTCATATCTCGCATGTCGGATATTGAGTGTGGAGAATCAGTGAGTGAATAAAAATGATGAGATGAAACCTGATATTTATATATTGGAGTGCGAGTTACAAATCCTTATCTATGGGGAATGTGCATATAATTACTAATTTATAGATAATAGCTAATAGATAAATTGTGACTTATAGATAATATAGTGAATTATACTGTCCTTATAAATAATTTAAGTATATGCTATTTGATAAAAATGTTACAACATTATTATTAGTATTCAAATATTATATATATATATATATATATATATATATATATATATATATATTATTCATAAATCTATAATATCATTCATTCTTGTTTTTTATATATTTATAAAATTATCATATAATTTATATCTTTTTATGAAAAATATATTTAATAATTTTTTTACTAATTATTCAAGTTAAGATAGCAACTATTCTATTATTGATTATATAATGATATATAAATACAATATTTGATATTTTAAATTATTTTTATAATATATCTTACCTTTTTAAAAAAAATTATAAATAAGATTAAATGAAATTGAATCGAATCAAATTAAATGCTTAAACTAAATCAATTGACTAAAAAACTAAAATAATTCATAATTTTCTCTTCAAAATCCATCCAATCTAATTCACAAACATCCCTAACAAAAATGGTCCAAGTTTTCTCGTCTTTTGTTTAAGCTTCTCGTGTTCTTTAGTTTACATTTCAGGCTTGAAACTTGCTTTGATCACCTACCTTTCCATTTTTCCACAAAGTTGGCTTTCCTTGATAGGAGTCACATTCTGCGGTCTGCAAAAAAAGGATTGGTTTTTAAGAAATAGATAAATAAATGAATAAATATTGTATTGCATGATAGGATTATACCTAGGGCAACCCAACGCCAACGACTTTGGAGAATATTCTAGCTTTCTACACTCAAGAGTGGATCTTGGGAAATTTGCAATAAAACACAGAGAGACATTGAAAAAAACTTGTTAAATCTGATCAGAGAAAGGATTTCATGAGAATGCATAGTTTTTTTTTCATTTAACTGAATAGGAATTATTGCAATCTATTTTGAGAGAAGGAATTATTGCAAATGAAAGTTGGAATTTCAGAAAATACAATTAGTATATAATAATCTTATTTTTTTACTGGAATATATAGTAATCTTGATCGAGCCAATGTTTGTGGAATTAGTTTTATAACAATGTTGAGAGACTACATTAGTTATAGATAAAAAATAATAATAACAGGGCGTATAGGTGTCCCTGGATTGAATTTTAATGATTTTAAGAGCAAAAGAAGAAGAAAAAAACTATTCAATACAGACACTTTATTTTTATTTTACATCTAATTGGTTTAGTTTTAAAATTTTGTAATTCAATCCAATGTAATTTATTTTGACTAGATTATTTTCGATTTTCCAAGAGTTTATAAAAATTAAAATAAATAATAAAAATTTAAATCAATCTTTTTTTACATAGATATATAAATTAGTCCATGTTTTAAAAAAATTGATTTACATAATCTTGTAATTAATTGTTTAAATTATTTTGATAAATACTCATCATCCTTTGAAATAATTTTAAATTTAATTTAATTTAAAATTAAAAAAACATTGTAAAAATAACAAATGAGATAAATAATGAGAAAGTTGTAAGTTATTTTTCATTTTTGTGGGAATATAGGATTCTCATCCTTTTACATACATACACATGCATACGAAAAAGAAGAGGAGAGAACATGTGTAATTTAAATTTCTAGGAACAAATGATGCTTGAATTATTACTTTTTATTTCCTGAACAAAACATGGAAATGCTAAATTTCCAAATTGCTTTCGAACATAATTTTGTAAGAACTTAAAACAAACACACTTATTAAATTGAATAGAGACTACGTCTAGGGTGCCTTAGCAAAACATTCATATAATGCACCGTGCGAAATAAGGGGGATAGGCCAATCATTCGATATATTATTTTATAATTTGAATAGTTTTTTCTCTCTTTTCTTTCCTTCTCATTCTTTATTACCGTTTCCTCACATGCTTCGACGTCTCCATATTTGCCGACGACAAAACCTTCATCATCTCTGACCAACAAATATAAGAAAGCAAGTATTGAAAAATAAAAACACTTACAATGGCGTGCGAAGGAATGGAATTAGGAATCAATGTGAATGAAATCAGACCAAGAACTTCGAACAAAATTAATTCAAGAATCATGAAGTTCAACCAAAGAAACACAAGTAAAAAACGCAATCAAGAAGTGAAAGAAAGTGAAGATCCAAAAATTACAAAACAGATAAGGAGTCAAGGAATTAGCTAAAACCCCAATTGAAAACTAAAAAAAATGCAATATTTAACGAAGGTGAAAGGAAGGGTTCTTCATCCATAGATCCCTCCATCGTCAACAACCCTCGGCTGATATGCTCGCATTCAGAGGCAAACTACTTTCGTCGCGTACGTACGTTGCTATTCTCGTCGACAACTATTTTTATGTTGTTAACAAAGTTGTAACTCATTTCCGGCACAGGAGGTCCCACACACTAATGAAAGTGACTTCTCACCCTTAGCTAACAACGAAGAGAAGTAAGAGAGATGAGAAAAGAAGAAAAAAAGGAACAAAATTGGAAAAATTAGGGAAAAAATAAATTTCACACAATGCGAAATAAGTTATACTAACACATGCTAGACGACGTCTTGAATAGATTGATAAACATCTTTAACAATACATTATTTGGATATATTTGAAATCAAAAAGCTATCAAATAGTGGTGATCACAAATCAGTTTGGTTTATTTAGGTATAAATAAATTAAAAAATTGTTGGTTCAATATGATATGAATTTACATAAATATATCTCTAAATCCGAACTAAACCAACTCACAAATTTTGACAAATTATTCAAATTTCAGAAAACTAATCAATTTCTAAGACTCGAGTATGTGAGTTGCTCTCAGTCTAAAAACGGAGTTTATTTACAGTCACTTTTTTTTAACTTAGAAACAAACTCCGTTTCAACAACTAAACAAACAAACACTGATCTTAATTGGGGGTAAAAGAAACATTTATTTTCACTATTGAAAAAACAAACATCATAAATTTAATTTTTTGAATTATAATTAATTTAATCTCTTATTATTATGAGATGTCATCAAATTTATTATTTTTGTTGGATTTGAATAACATGTGTTATGGCCTTATTGAATAAGCACAATTGTTTTTTTTAAAGAGACAATTGATTAAATTATAAACATGAATTACATGCAGACTTAATTATCGACGATACTTTTCACTTTTTTTTTAATCCTCTTTCTCCCTCTTTTTATACAGTTTAATATAGACTTTCCTATAATAAAATGGATTAAAAATGAATAAACTCAATTGGTTAAATTATAATACATGGATTATGTGCAGATTTTATTCTGACACTATTTTTCAATTTTTTATAACATATATTCTCTTTCTTCTTATACTTATATAATAATAAAATTAATAAAATTGTATCTTGCTAAATTATTGATCATGATATCGAAGTCTAGTAGACATTGCGTGTTTTTATTTTATACTCTCTTTCTCCCTCTTTCTGTGGAGCTTACTAACATTCTTTTAACAAAAATGCAATGAATCAACACGAAAAGGTGAAAATAACACATATATACCCACAAAAAACGGGCACGAATTTTTATTAACTTTTTATTGATATGTAATATTTATCACATTTGTTTTTTTCAAAGACTCGAACTTACCCTCTAAAAAACAGGCACGATTTTTTTATTAACTTTTTATTGATATGTAGTATTTATTACATTTGTTTTATTCAAAGACTCGAACTTGATATTATATTTAAGAAGATCCAACTCAATATGATTCGAATTAACGATAGTTATTAATTTTTTTAGAAAAAAAGATAAATAGTGATTTAAAAAGTATATTTTATATTTGTTTACTATATAGAGTATAGACAATATGATTCAAATCTAATATCTTATGCAAGCTCCATAAATCTCCTGTCACATAAGAATAGAGCTCAATTAGATTTATTGACGTAAGGATATTTGAATTTAACTATAACTAATGTTTTTAAGTTTACGTCCTATACATGTATGTATTAAATATTTGAACGGAGAGATTTATTATAACAATTTCGCCTTTTTTGAATAAGAATACTTCTAATAAAGAATATTTGTAGTCTAAATAAATCATTTGTTTTGAAAGAATAGTTTAAATAAATAATCAGACATGTAACATAAGTAAAAATACCAAAGATATACATTAAAATCCAACCAAGTTAGTCTAATTATTTTGAAGCAACGTGGGTTTATAATATAACATGAGTTTGACTACAATTTATTACGAGAAACTTTACCTTTATTTATTTAAGTTAGTGTGAAACTAATAGTATTATAATATAGGAAGAAAAAAAATACTATTTTTATCAATTATTTATTAGTATTGTTAAAAAATTTAATTTAATATTTATTATATGTTATATATTAATGTATTTTCTTTGACGGATTAATTCGACAATTTTTTTTACCAATTATTTATATAAATTTTATCAGTCAGTATTAATTACTAATTTTTGTTAAAATATTAATAGAAAAATTTGAACACGCTACTTCTCTTCTTCTTTTTTTCTGCTCAATCCTTAAATTCCCATTTCCAACCTATTTATACATTCTTTTTTTTACTGCAACCTATTTATACACTTAATATGCTTAAATTATACCTTTTTATACACCATTATACATTCATATTGTATATAATTGTGTTATGAAGAAACAGGAGATCGACTAAGGTGAAATCTTATAACCGTAATAATCTATTGAAAACATTAACATATATGGCCCAAATAGAGAGAGAGAGAGAGAGAGAGAGAGAGAGAGAGAGAGAGAGAGAGACTCCCTACAAAGTATACTAGCACAGAGAATAGGTAGATGTCTTGAGCTTAGAGTCTACTAGAACTAAAATGGATAATTTAGAGGTTAATATCTATGTACTGTTATGTCTTCTAAAAAAAAACCATGTAATGTTTTGTGATATTTTTTATATTGCCAAATAATAAAAGAATATGATTTATTTTCTCTTTTAGTTATCATGCAAAGGATTTAATTTTCATATTATAGATTTAAAAGAAATTTATTACTAATTAATTTATTAAAAACTACCTTAAATATATATCTTAAAATAATTGCTATTATAAAAGAATAATATAAAAAATTATACTGTTAACAGATTTTCATTAAATATTTGCATTTCAAAAAGAAAAAAGAATTATTGTAAGGTTTGTTTTTATTTTGAAGAATAATGTGATATATTTTTAATGTGGATGCAAATAATAAAAATTGTTGGTCTCTCAGTCACAACGATAGATATTAGATAGTGTATAATTGTAAAGCGTGGCAAGAGAGTAGTGAGTTGGGACAGCTGGTCCTTGGACAACAGCGCAAGGCCTTTCCATTTCCATTCCATAATGAGGGAAGAAAGGTATTTTCATTTGTATCCTAATTAAATAGATTAGGTAGCAAATTAATAAAAAAGACATTATTAAAGGTAATATAATGAAATGTGGCCTCTTAAAAAGTGTATAATTGTGTTCTGGGGCCGTGAAAACATTTCTATGGTGGAAGTTGCGATCCCAAACGCTAAGCAAAGCTGGAAAGAAAGAAAGAAAGAAAGAAAAAAGCCCACCTGTGAGTGTGAGAGAAAGTTTCTCTCTCTCTCTCTCTCTCTGTCTGTCCTGCTCCCGTCCGTGCTACTGCAACGTGCTTACCCCTTTTGTTCGGAATTCCAATATCATTGTTATTATTATTATTGGCGCAGAGAGAAAACATTAGTTAAAGAGAAGCAGTGGAAGAGGAGAGGGAGGTAGCAGAGGAAGAAAAGGAGACGGTGCGCACCTTAGCATGGATTCCTCTCCGTCCTCTTCTCTCTCCTCTCTCGCTTCGTCCCCACGGCATCATCCTCTCTCCAATTGAGGAAAGGCACCGATTCCCATTCCCATTCGCATTCTCACTCTGGCTGACATAAAGCCAACCCTAGCTCCTCTCTCTTCCATCTTCACCATCGATTTCAATTTCAACAACAAGAACAAGAAGGCCAGGGTCTGCTTTGCATTCCGCCGCGTAAAAATGCTGTGGCTGATGAGATTCTCGGGCTTCTTCTCCGCCGCAATGCTCGTCATTCTCCTCTCCCCTTCCCTTCAATCCTTCCACCCCGCCGAAGCCATCCGCTCCTCCCACCACCTCGACGGCCTCCTCCGCCTCCCGCCGCCTCCCCTCTCCTTCCGCCCCGCCGCTCGTTTCCGCAATGCCGCCGACGCCAACAAATGCGCCTCCTCCTCCTCCGTCTCCACCTCCGTCTGCGACCCCTCCCTCGTCCACGTCGCCATCACCCTCGACGTCGAGTACCTCCGCGGCTCCATCGCCGCCGTCCACTCCCTCCTCCAACACTCCCAGTGCCCGGAGAACATCTTCTTCCACTTCCTCGTCTCCGAAACCAACCTCGAATCCCTCGTCAAATCCACCTTCCCTCAATTGCACTTCAAGGTCTATTACTTCGATCCAGAGATCGTCCGCAACCTGATCTCCACCTCCGTCAGACAAGCCCTCGAACAACCCCTCAACTACGCCAGAAATTACCTCGCTGACCTCCTCGAACCCTGTGTCGAAAGAGTTATATACCTCGATTCCGATCTGGTTGTAGTCGACGACATTGCCAAGCTCTGGAGCACCAGCTTAGGTTCTAGAACCATCGGCGCCCCTGAATACTGCCACGCCAACTTCACCAAGTACTTCACCGCAGCGTTCTGGTCTGACACGCGCTTCGCGAGCGCGTTCGCCGGGCGGAGGCCGTGCTACTTCAACACGGGCGTGATGGTGATAGATCTGGTGCGGTGGCGGAGAATCGGGTACAGCAAGAGGATAGAGAGGTGGATGGAGATTCAGAAGAATGATCGGATCTACGAGCTGGGTTCTCTGCCGCCGTTTCTGTTGGTGTTCGCGGGACACGTGGCGCCCATTGAGCACAGGTGGAACCAGCACGGGTTGGGTGGCGATAACGTGAAGGGTAGTTGCCGGGACCTGCACGCTGGGCCTGTGAGTCTTTTGCATTGGTCCGGTAGTGGCAAGCCCTGGACTCGATTGGACTCCAAACAGCCCTGTCCGCTTGATGCACTTTGGGCTCCTTATGATTTGTACGGACACGCTCACTGATTAGGGTTGGTTGGTGGTCGCCGGTAAATTCCCCCCTTTCCTGTTTTTCTCACTTCTGTTCATTTAATTTAATTCTCATTTCGGTCAATTTTATTATTATTTTGTTCCCTCTTCTCCTTCTCTTTACTATGAACAGACACATCAGATATTTACTTTACCCATTTTTATTAGACTTCGTTACCCAGTCCATCATTTGTATTCTATGATCTTCTATTTTGTGCCTCGTGCTCTGGAAATAAATAAGATAAAAGTAAAGGAATGGCTGGATCTTCTAATTTCTTCTTGTGCGTATTTCAAGTTTAACTATGAACTAAGCTTATGTGCTTAACTTTCTGTATGGATAGAACTCTGTTCATTTCAATTGAACGAACTGAGAAAAGAACTTAATAATAATTGTGCTTTATTAAGAAACGCTATAATTGAAATCATCACTGCAACTGTCGTCACTTAACTTTATCAATTTTGATTCATTTGTGTTCATGGCTGGTGTGGTATCTATCTGTCTGGGTGGGTTCGCATTTGATTGATTATTATTGGGAATTTGGTCTTTATTTCATGAATGACTTTGATTGTGTTCACCAGCCAAGCGGTATAAACCGAACTACGGATTTAGTACCCAGGTGAGTGAGATAAGTGGGTAGCGGTAGCCAATGTGCAAATTTTTTTTGTGTGTGTACTTTGAAGTATTGTTCAAATAAATCATATAGTATGTGTTTGTATTGGGAAATTGGTACCACAACTTTGCTGCTTGCTAATGTAAGCAAAGAAGAGAATGAGAAGCTGAACTGTTGAGTTATGCATTCTAGTTTCTTCTAGTGTTTATTTTTAGTTAATAACGTAATGAGGATGAGGAGGAGGAAGACACGTATATTGATGGGTAGCTTAGTTGTTCACGTTTACGGATAGAGAGAGAAGCCAAAATGAACACAGAAGCTAGCTTGCTTAAGTTCAAGATAGGGGTGAAATGGGGTATCTTTGCCTGCAGCAGTAGCCAAATGAGGCATGAAAAAAATCTAATGAGTTTGTGGATTGCGTTGGCAACTAAGCTTAAGGCTAAGGCTCTCGCGGAATCTAAGGGGAAGCAGTGCTTCGGTGTCAGCGGCGGAACACTTGTGAGCCATCTTACCCATACGGTCGCTCTCGCTCTCCCTCATTTTGTCCTTTTCGCCGCACGCATATTTACCAGTTCTTTCTGCTATCCTCACAAATAAACTTAAAGTGTCAATACTCACGGATAATGTTGTTTTATTTGCAATATAAACACATATTAAAGAGTTACTATTATGATTATGATGAGAGCTTAGGTAGGAGGTTGAACAAATCAATTTGGTTATGTTATGTGGGTTGACAGATCTTGATGTCACCGTTGCTTGTATGTGTCTGCTTGATGAGAGGGTGCGGGGACCGATTCCTATCGCCGTTTGAATCACACGTAGTCAGTTACTTGGAGTCTTCTATCTAGTTCCGCCCTCCATGTGTTCGTTATGTGCTTTTTTACATCTATTTTATTTCTTCAAACTATTATTCCAGAACAGAATAGAAGAAGCCATTGTGAATAGTACATGTGATCGGTTAGAAGGGAGGCTATCATTTGATTGTTTTTTGTCACAAATTATATGATTTAGAGTAGGTTGTGAATAATCTATCCAAATTATGCATATGTGAGCATCGACGTTGGCTTTTAGTATTGCTAGGGATTGTGAATTAAATTATGGCAAAAAAGTTCTATTGTCGGGTTTAAGATAATATACTACGATTAGGACGTAGCAACGGATGCTTGGGCGGGCCTATGATGCACTGTACGGGCAAATGGTGAAAGATCAATATTTTGATATTGCCTATTATACATATTGCCACAATTATTATATTGAAAAAATTGTGTAACTTTTTAATTTTTAATTTTGATTTAATAGTATTTGTTTTGAGGGGTTCTAGAAATATGAAGATGGACACATAAGGCTGGGACATAGATGATGCGAAGAGAAAGATGACTTTTGTTAATTATTAATTGATAGTCGATTTTGAATTAATATTGAAAATGTAATAAGTTATAATATCTGATATGATTTCTCATTTGAAATAGTAATTGATGTTAAAAATTTTATATTTATTTTTATTTTTTTAAGTCGGGTTAACTTTTTTTTACTTTTTGACTTTAAAGTTAGAGGATATTTTTAATTTTTTTTTAACTGAAGTTATAATATTTTACAACTTTGGTTAAAGTTTCTTTTTTTTCTTTTATGACTTCAAATCTCGTAATTTTTTTTTTTACTTTAGCACTTTTGAAGTCATAAAGTGTTTTTTTAACATTCAAAGTGGTAAAAAATAGTTTTTTTTTTAAAAATTTTTTATATTTTTAACATAGTTTTATTTAATATTTTCTTAATTTTTGGTATATTTATTTTTTAATAATTTTTTAAAAAATTTAATACATAATGAGATGAGCATAAATGTTTATTATTGTATAAAATTGAATGACATAATCATAATAAATGTATGAAATAATTTATAAAATAAAATTATTTCATGTACCAAATTACTAATTTCCTTAATCATAATTATAAAAATTCATTAATAAAATTTAATATCAATTGATAAATTATAAGTTAATATTAAAAACCAAATATTTTAATATTTTCATTCAAATTTAAGTGTTTTTATTATTTTTTTAATTTATAAAAGAAATAATAATCTTAACATTAGTAAAAATTAAAAAATAAATATACCAAAAAAGAAAATATTAAATAAAATCATATAAAAATATATTAAATAAAAAAATATTAATATAATTATAATTAATATAATATTAAATAAAACCATATATTATTTATTTTTTTTTATCAAATTTTAAAAAAAACTAAAAAACTAAAAATATATTTATTAATTAAATAATTAAAATAAAAAATTATTTATAAATTATTAAAAACTAAAAAAACAAATTGGACCATTTTTAACATAAAAAAAACACTTTAGTAAAGTAAAAAAAGAGAAACTTTAACTGAAGCCATACAAAATTTTTCTTTTGCATTTAAAAAAATTTACACTTTAAAATCCAATTTTTTTTTAAAGTTAACTTAAACTTTAGTTCAAAAAAATTTAAAATTAAATGTCACAATATCAATTACTACTTTCAATTTAAAATTCATAATAAATATTACTACTTAATCTCAATTCGATATTAATTTAAAATCCACTCCCAAATAATAATTAACTAAAAAAATGTACTCTTGATTGATCCTTTTGCGCGAAAGACGGGACAGCTAACGGCATAGCGCAATGACTTCATTGCCTTAATTGATTATTTAGCTAATTCGGAATTCTAATTGAATAATTCGATTTGAAGATTTTATTTTTTATGTTTTTGTCTCTTAGCATTTGTAAATTGAAATGGCTTCATCTGCATGAAGCGTACTAAGTTATTCTTTAAAAAATTGGTTGTCACCGAGTGGGTAAAAGTGGTTAATTCATGTGGATGGAATTGGAAACCTGATTCGTTATCCAATACTAATACGAAGATCTTTTCATGGATTTATTGCAAACCAGTTGAAGCTAAATAAAACTAGCTTATTGTGTGCAAAACTTGATCATAGCCAATTTTATTCCACCGGTCTCCATCTCCTCGTGGTCTATTTGTTATTGGTTTTGGTTTTCCTTTGTTCAGAAGCCATATCTTAGGATGGTATGTAAATGGCAAATAACAACGATACAAAATTTAAAACGTTATTTGGGCCTTTGGAGTGCAGGATATATTTTACCTAGGCCTATTTCAAGTAGGTCCTTGTCTCAACGCTCAAGTTGGTGACAAAGAAGGTTCCATCAATCATTACTTGCTCAGAATAAAATTAAAAAATAGTTAGGTAAGCTGTGTGTGATGGAACCTTATTGTTTTGCGAGCATGCTTACAGAAAATCCTATTTTGTAATCTAAATTTCCTATAGCCTTACGGGTAAACCATAACTTTATACGCAATTATGTATATGGAGAAAAAAAATTACTCGTTATTGATAATAGGTAATGTATATGAAGTCTACCAATTGTGTCCCTCTAAATAAGGTTAAAAGGAACGCAGTTCAAGAATCCCTATAGCTATTCTCTAAACCTTTATCTTCATCTTTACGAGGATGCGTTAACCAATTTCTTTGGAATGTTTAAAATAGTAAAACACTTGACTACAATGGTACGAGAAATAAACCACAGAAAGGGAATTTGTAAAATAGGAGCAACTTTTTTTGTTCGTATTTCTTTTTTTATTTTTTGGTTACGCTCATGACATCATGATTAGAGTTGTTGGGGGAAGACTTTTGCTACGCTTTGTTTGAATGAAAAAAAAATGTATTATTAGATAGATAAAGAAGATAAAAAAGAGAAATAAAAAAATTTCTGTGCTTTATTTAGATGGATGGATAAGTGAGTGAAAAAAAGAATATTTATAAGATAATTTTTTTTCTTTATGTAGAAAAGAAAAAAAAGAGAGGAGAGAATTAGAAAGTTATTTTAAACATTTGACCGACTATTTCTTTTATAAAAAATATTGAAATTCAATTTAGAAATAAATATAAAAGGGATAGATCGAAAGTTATAAGAGGTTAAAAAATTCCTAAACATACTCTTGTTGAAGATAATTTTTTAAAATGTTGTCGTTCAAGATAGTTGTTATAATTTATACAGAAAAAGTGAATAATTTAACTATAATTTGATAAAAAGAACTGTTTGTAAAAAAGATAAATTTTAACGATAAATTAGAATAAAATTAAGGTTAAAGGTGTATATTTGAAAAAATAATAAAGTTTAAGGATCAATTAGAATAAAATTAAAGTTTAAAATATCTATTTATCAAAAAATAATGTTTAAAGGAGTTAAACACTATTTCCCCCAGAACTAACTATGGTTTCAATTGTTTGATGTTTGAGTAAAGAAATTGCATATGAGAGAACAATTATATATTTAGAACTCTCGGGAGAAAGAGATTGGATATAAAGAATGATCTGAATAATGATATAAAAATATGCTATAGTGTATGTACTGACATTTCTCTTTCTTCTATCATTATTATTATTTTTAAGTGTTAATAGCTTAATAGTGTTAATGCATCATTTTCCATGATCCATGTACACCAACTTATAAGTCTTTATGCATAATTTTTCATGATTCATGTACACCAAGACTGTGAAAAGTAATATGATATGGCAGAACAAATATCCGAGAGATAGAGAGAAATCTGACATGTCAATGAAGTATTTATACATGTTCATATATAAGCTATATATCATTACTCTATTGGTTGAATTACTTTTTTTATCAACAACGAATGATAAGTTTTTAGTCTTTTGTTAGTAGGATATTAGGTAGATCGCTTATATTCTGGAATCGCACAAAATGGTTAAGATCCTAGAATCAGTGGCAGATGTGGTTTCAGAGTCTGGAGCGGTCATTGTAACAGGAAGCAAAGGAACAAAGTGCAGAAAAGGAGCAAGTGCTAAAGTATCCAAGAAATTGCGAAGAGTTTTCTGGATACTTTTACAGCTAGAAACCATGGTGCGAGTTAATTTGGGGTGGCAGTGCAGGGGACCATGAACATTCGGTGGTCCACCAAGGTTGATTCTTGCATGATAGGAAGACCCACGTGCATTGCATTTACATGGTTCAAATCTCCCTCTCTAGACAAACACTGAAACACCTCAATATCACAACCCCTTGTTCACGTGGAAAACACCTGTTTGTGTTGATAAACACTTGTGTGAACTAAAATTAAATTGGGTTGTGGTGTCCAAGAAGGGACACCCTCCATTGAAACAGTACTGTTAAGAGTGTTTGAATTTCTGCAGGTGCGGACCTTAACTTTTGATAGGTTTTTATGACAAAACATGAATGCTTTTTGTCCATGGTTGGCCAAAAGGCTGAAGTTAGCAGTTAATGGAGGAAGGTCCTTTCTGATGTAAATGCAAACCTTTCCTCACCCGTTTGCTGCAAGTTTTAACTCCAACTATATTCAATGTTGATGGTTATGATTTAATTTCCATATCTTTATAATTTACTTGTGTTGGCGCATAGCACTTATGAGGTTATGGCTTTGGTTACAAAATGGATGAAGTTGGATTCTTCAGAACACTATCTAAGTGTGGGATCCCTATGCCCCTCCCCAAAGACAAAAAAAAGAAGAAACAACAATTTCTTGTTCCTTGTTTCTTGTTTGCTATCTATTAATGTAACAGAGATAGGATATATGGAAGTATATGGTGCAGAAATCAATAGAAGATGAAGTGAAGAAGGAACTTACCGATGACTGGAAACAAACAACAGAATTCAAAATATGCTATTTTTTATATAAAAAAATTTAATAAATTTTTTTGTGGTGTCTCTAAATAAACAAGGACAACGCTAGCTAGTGTCCCAAAGATAGAATGTTTTTATGTAAAAATACAACAATTTATTCTGGTCTTTATTTTTGGTAAAAAAAAAGTAAACATATTAACGTAATTTTTTTTTACCTATTTCTGTCCACACAGTTGTTAGTATACTCGTTAAAAATAGAAAAATGTTAGCTAGACATCTAATGTGCTATCTAACACCTAGAAGAGAGAATTAAAATAAATATAAATATAGACATAATAGAGTTTATGATATGATTGAAAGAAAAAAAAAAGAGAGAAAAAAAAGTGTTGATAAAATGTTTAAAATGAAGAGTGATTTGTATATTATTATTTTTAAAAATAACACAATGTTTTCTAATTAGGATTGAAGTTTTTTTTAAAATCCCGTGATAAAGCATTGCATTGATTGTTAACATATATAAATTATGGAGATACAGTTATAATTCTAATTAGATGAAAATGTTAAAAGTACCTAAGAATTACAACAACAAAAATGACAACAGAAAAATGTTATCATTTTAAAAATATTTTCGAGACATTATTATTCAATGGAAGGAAAAGGAAAGGTATCACACTTAAATACCCAAAAAACACGTTTTTATGTATTGCCACTTTCATTTTAGAAAAACAAATAAGGTTGTCTCCTTCACGACCATGATAGGAGGAGGGACCATCTCTGTAAGATACGTAGACCTCCTAAAAGGGACCAATCAATCATCCTCTGTTGAGTGACCCTAATCAATATCACGTTAGACAACATTGAATACATTCAAATATGACTCATGAGGGAAATGCTCATTCGTCGTAACACACAGAAAGGGTAATGTATACTACTATATATGTAGAGTAAGGAATCTAATAACATTCAATTCTCGTGTGTGTGCGTGTGATGTATATATATATAGAAGACATACGTACGGTATATTATTTCGTTAGATAATTTGTTTGTGTTTACTTTTAGACGAGAGGTATCCTATATATATTGTAAGTATTTTGACCCAAATCGGATAGGATTATTATAATGAAAAACTTATTTCTATTTACAATTATATATTTAAAACTTAAATTCAATGTCATTGACCACGTCAGTTAATTTATGTGATTAGTGATAAAAATTTCTTGTTCATGGTGACACATGATGTCTACACGCATTACATGAGCATGAGCTGAGTGGAGATTCATTCTTTTTAATTTTTGAACCCACTAAATAAAGCAGCGTATGCAAGTAAAACTGATCGATTCAATCATCGTTATGTACTTCATCTTCCTTCACTTCAATGTGAGACAAGAATTTACCAATCACAGACAACCGTTCCTACTAATCCTCGCATAATTAATTAAAGAAAACAATAGCGAGACAAGCTCATTCTTGGTCCAAGCTCTTGTGCAATCTCTTCTTATGATAACGGTGTTGACTTAGACCTTCAGAGTGTGACTGTAGTACAACTTGGAATTGGCTTTCGTTTGATTAATCATCCTTAAAATTTCTGAAATTAAACGATGTTCAATATGCAAGTAGAAACGATGATATTTCAGTTCAACTTAACACAGCGTAACTGAATAGAAGCTCCAATGTCCACTTATTTTCTATAAGCATGGGGAAGTTATGCGTGTATGTTGATGCTAGAATCTAGATGGAACCTTGCTATCTCAGGACTTATAAAAGGACTACAACTTATGATGCCACAAGCTCAAAGTAAATGTTATTGGGCAATTTCCTTACCCACCCATGTTTTAATAATAACTATGTTAATTATATATTGAGTGGATTATATTTTAAATGATTTAATTGAGTATGTCATACTATAAAAAAAATGCAATACGAGTGAGTATTATTATTAACCCACTTTCATATAATGGATGGCAAACAATTTCAATTAATTTTTAGTTTTTTTATTAACTAAAAAAATTGTTCAAGTGTTTGATAAATAAACTTTTTAAAATAATTTTTAACATTTTTTAAAATACTACGAAAGGCATGGCGTTAGCATTATTCAAGGAAGAGCAATGGATTTGGGGTTTGTTGGAGGAAGACCCAATATTCATGCTCATGTTATTGTTGAAAGTTCCAAAATGGTTGGGCCTCATAAACCTATTGATTGCAAATTCAGGATTTGTGGCATTGTGAAGTTGAAGAGTGTAAACTTGAGGTTCAGCTGGGTTTGGGGTATTTAGAAAATTCCCAGTCCCAGGTAATGTAAAAGTCATTAGAGCATTGGCAGCTGCAAGTTCTTCACCACCATCATGTTCATCTTCTTCATCATCTAGTACAAGCTTATTCCTGTTAGTTGTCCATGAGGGTGGTTGTTCATTATTGTATCTTCCCTCATAAGTAGTAATCACATTTTTTGTTGTTGCACGAATCCCGTTCCACGTGCTTCCTTGAGGAACACCCAGCACTTGTGCATTTGTAGTAGGCCCTAGAATATATATCCATGAAAACTCGTTAAATGCATACGAATGATATAACTTACAAAAGCTTATTGTCAATGAATATAATTAATGAGGATGCGTTTATGCATGCTGAAGGATGGGAGAAACAAACAATATATACATAGTCAAGCAGCACTAGTTTATCCCATAAGACTAAACATATGCTATTCGTTGCTAACCAAGTTGCCTCAGTGAAGGTATTCAGAGTGAGCTAGTAAGTGACAACTTGGTTAGCAATAAATGGTTATATTAAATTAGTTTGAGGCACTTATACAAAGTCAAGCAACAATTCAAGTACAAAGGGTCATCAAAACAATAGCTGCTCTGCTGGATTACTCTTCTCAATACAACATGTATCACGAAAAATGACAAAACTCGATCCAACCAAACATGACCGTTTAGTTATCAGCATTTGTTGCAACAGACAAATTAAACAATAAGAAATCAATTTGAACAAACAAGCTGTTCAAAAATCAACAAGTCAGAAATAGACCAAAATATAAGCAAGAAATCAGTAAAAAAAACAATTATAACAAAACTAAAACCAAAGTTTGATGTAGAAGCAAAATCAATGCCATATATATATGACAGAGAGGCAAATTATAGGCATTGATCAACAATAATGAAGAGAGAAATTGACCAAACTACCTCACAACATACAGCTGAATTGCAGAGGGAAAAGGGACGTAGTACATTTTTATGTCCCCCTCTCCATTTGGGCTAACTACCACATCTACACCATAGGCGCTCCATTCTCTGTAAGTTTCCCAGAGATCCTCTAGCACATACTATGAACCAGTGATAGATTCACCAGTCTTGCATCCCTTCATTCTAGGCTGCAAAATCCAAATTCCAAAACCCACAAGTTAACATCTCAATCAAGGATGTGATAATATTTTCTATTTTTAGAAAAATAACATTGCTTGGAAAAATGGTTTCTTAGGTATGATTCCACAAAAATTGTCCTGTGAAAAAAGCGAGAATCTAATTTTATATAGTTAAAAAAGTATTATGATAAAAATATGATACTACTCTTATTATCAAATACCCTTTTAGAGTTGGTAATGTATACTGCATGTCGAAGTTAGCAAATATTGTTAAGCATCAGGAAAAACAAAAAAAATGAAGTTACATTCCTTACTTTTACTATATTATTAAATTCTGAACATTTATATTTTTATAAATATGTTAAAAATATATTAATAGTGATAAATATATTGAAATTTTAATTATTAACAATAAATGAACAAATTTTATTCAATAGTAATAAATTTGTTGAAAAAATTTATTAAATTTTGTTCAATAGTAATAAATGTGTTGAAAAAATTAAATAAATATTATTATTATATCTTCATTTTTTTTTAAAAACTTGAATCACTACCACTAACAGTGTTTTATAAATATTCTTAAAATATTTGTAATCAATCAAACATTTCATATCATAAAAATTTATATTTAATTCTTATTATATATAAAAAAATTTTAGACAATAATCACACATTATTATGAAAGATTAGTCTCTAACTTAATAAATAGGAGTATCATGTAACCAAAAACAACATATCATGTTTATTACTAGAATCATGATTCCTATCATAATTCTTGTGCATTTGAAAATTTTTCTTTATAGTAAATGCCCCTTTAAAGTTAATTTTAACGTATCCTAATGAGATATCTCGATGTTAGCAAATATTGTTAAGCATCAAGACAAGAAAAAGGAAGTTACATCCGTCTTTTTTTAAAAATATTTAATAGTAAATATGTTGAACTTTTAATTAATAGTATAGCCTACTTTTCCTATTTTCGTCTAAGGTTTTTTTATGAGCGTTTTTGTTTAAAGTTTTGACACAAATATTAAGGAATGTAATTCATTTATCGAATTTCATAAAAACATTAGGTAGTTTTTAATATATCCTTTATATATCTAATTATTACTCGTTTATTTTTATAATACACTACTCTCATTGAGTATTGATTAAGAGTAATCTTTGAAAAATATATCTAATGCAACATTAGTTTTATTAAACAATGTCTATTTTAGGACCATTTTTTTCCTCTAAAAAATCATATAATTTGGAATAGAGGAAGTAATAAATATATTGAACTTTTAATTAATAATAAAAATGATTTTTTATTTAGTAATAAATGAAAATTTTATTTAATAGCAATAAATATGTTAAATAAACTTATTAACTTATGTTCAATAGTAATAAATTTGCTGAAAAAATTAAACTAGTATAATTATATGTCTCATTTTTTGAACTTGGACCAATCAAATAGATTTTATTCATCCAGGTAAGAATCATGATTTTTGGACATAAATTTATTTGTACCCAATGCCTCCTTAGAGTTTGACAAGGAAATGAAGTTATATCTCTCATTTTTCCTAAAACTTTGAACATTATTAATGAATTTATTAAGATTTTTTAAATATAACAAAACATTATTTAATAGTAATAAATATGTTTAGCTTTTAATTAATAATAATAAATATGTTGAAATTTTATTAATAGTAATAAATGAAGATCTTTTATTAAGTATGTTCAATGACTTATGTTTAAGATCTTTCTACACAAATTAAGAAAAACAAGTATTTTTAAAAATAATATTCATTAGGAGACAATTTTATTAAAATATCTTTATTCTTTCTCTTAATTTCAATAAATATTATTAAATATTTTTAGATAAGAAAATAATGTGATTTTTTAAGGAATAAATATGTTGAAAAATTAAGTTAATATGAGAAAATTACACTGAGACTTTCCTGAGATTTTATCGAAATACACAAAATACCCTTATTTCTTTTATACTGACAATGATCTCGATACACAATGTAATATTTTTTAAACGTTAAGGAAGGTGTGTATAATGTAAAAAAGGGTGTCAATTTAATAATTTTTAAACAATTGAGAGAGGTTTGCCATTTCTGTAGAGGTAAAAAAACGTGGTAGTATTTTGTGTAATTCAACAAAATCTCATAGAATATTAGTGTACTTTGCTTAGTGAATATTGTTATATTTCTCTTTTTATGAACTAGGACTACGCACACTAACAAGTTTTATGTGAATTACATGTTTATATTTATAATTTGTAATGTATCTTGATGAGGCATCTCGAAGTTAACAAATATTGTTACTAGTGACTCATGGCTGTACCACCTAATTAGATGCTTCACCTTAGACTCATTCTCTTAATAATGTCTTATCTTTGGATGAAATCATTTTATGCTTAAAAAGCCTCATGGTGCCTATAAAATAGGGGGGGGGAGGAGGAGTTTAGTTTTTTTTGTTTTGACTTTAGTCATTCAAAGACTTTTTTTAGTTTTTTTTCAAGTAACAATATTAAATAATGACCTAATTTGATATTAGTAACTCATTGATTTATCACATCATTAAAAAATCTAATATGACAATCATGTGTTTGTATTTTGTAAATTATATTTTTAAATTTTCATTTGTTAAAAAACAGTTGACAATGTCACAATAAGTTTATGAAATATTTAAAAACACATTTTACCACAAAGAGAATTATTCATGACTGCCAAAGTCGATGTTACAGAACTTTAAACGACTAAAATAAGAGATACCTTATTTTATAGGGGTAAAAGGTTATTTACCTTATCATCTTATTTCTCCAAATCACCATAAAGTTGTAATACCAAAATGGGCCTAATCTCACTTCCCTGCCACTACCATACCCATACCTAATGGGCCTAACAATTGCAGATTGTGAGTGCGTGTGTTCATCCATTTATGTAGATGTACAAATTGTAATAGCCATGGTATGTATGCAGATGAAAGCCATCCTCTTTCAATTGGAGAAAATATGGTAGATGCTTCAGGTGCTGGAGCTGCAACTGTTGTTGCTACAAATCCGCTTTGGGTTGTGAAGACTAGACAGCAAGTGTGTTTCTTTTCAGTTCAAGCTAAATCTTATATTTATCATCGATTTGCTTATGATATCAACTTATCATATAAAATTGGCCTGATTCATGAGTGCATTAAATTCTTAGAATACATGCAATTAGTGGTTTGCTAAAGTTAAAAAATAAAAACCCTTTTATCGTATTGCTTATTTTGTCGTCATTGTCTTGGACTCTTGGCAGTAGATACTTCAGAATTTTCTTTTCTTTATGGCATTGGCATACTGCATACCATTAGTAAAACTATTTTTCATCATCAATTTTGCTGACAATAAAGGCATCATGAATTTGACATTTGTTGGGATTCAGAGTAATATCCATACAATATGACAAAAACTATATCCGTATTGAATTGGAAAAAGAATGAACTCATAAAACAGCTACTTTATGTGTTTTTGCATTGGGCAGATCATGTTGTCACTTTAACAGCAGGGATTATGGACATTGTTAAAAGTATACTCTGTGTATTGTATTTACGATAGAACTCCATTACTTTCTTTACCCTGCCTATCTTTGGTGCATGTATGTGTATATTCTTCACAACAAGTTTGCTTCCTTTGTTGTTGCATATAGGATAAACTTAGTGCACATGATATTGCTATTGCCTCACCAATATCCAAATGTATTATGTCCACATTAACATATCCTCGTGAGTCATGAGCTATGTTCTGAATGATTCAGTTTAGTTGAAGATATTCATGATGCATAATCATATATAGTCATACTTCTAGGTGCCTAGCCTTGTGAATGAAACGACCTAGCCATTCCCAGAATCAATATTTTTAACGCTTAAAGCATTTTAAAATAGGGAAAACTGTATTCAGCACCGTTGGACTTTGGGTCATTTTCAAAATCCATCACAAACTTTGAGTTGTCTCAATTGTTTCCTAAACTATAACTATTGCTTAAATAGATCCTCCTGATCAGCTTTTGTTTGGTCAGTAACAGTAAATCTGCGGCAAAATCTGATCCATCCAAATATGTTAATCTAGACCATTGATTAATTTAACGTTAGATTCTGATTTTAGTGAATATTCAAATCTTCCTAATTAGAAATCTTGATGGTAGTTGATAGATTCATATGTCTCTGATAAAACACATGAGTCTGCATGAAAGGTTCATTAAGAAAATGGTTGAAGTTTAGAGATTAATTGAGATAACTCAAAGTTCATGATGATATTTTACAAAGGATCCAAAGTTTGACTGAATTGAATACACTTTTCCCTTTAGAATAATATTGATTTCATTGCATATTGTTAGCTGTTTCTTGAAATGTTTTGAACTTATAATTGTTATTATTATTTCAATAAATTTCCTTTCCTTCATTGTCAATAAAGAAAGTGATCATGTCATATACATATTGGTTTGAGAAGGATTCCTGAATTCCTTACTCCTCATTTCTTTTGTTTGAGGAGACAAACAACAAATATTTTTGTATTGTGTACGCAGGTTGTGCTACAGTAATCACTAATCACATTCACCAGCTTTGAAATGATACAACATTTTTTTATTTCACTTTTTCCTTCTGATCCACAGCCACATATTTGGATGGATAGAGCATGGTGGTTGTCTATGATCTGTAGCAGTTGGATGGTTCCAAAACATATGCTAGTATAGCGGACTAACGTTTCTTTTTAGTGATTAAGATCCCATTCTTTGTCATTCTTAATTGTTTGTTTATGTATGGTAGATTTCCACATCATTTGAAATTGAACCTACATTGAGGTCGTTTTCCCTAATTAAACTTCTGCAAGTTGACTGGCTTTGTAGGTGGACTGAAGACTTATCTATAACAAACAATAAAGACAATATCCATTTTAGTTTCTATATTTTTTTATCCTTTAACTACATATTATAAGTTTATAACTGTTTTTATTTTTCTCATTTTCTATTCAATTTTTATTCTCTCTTTTTCTTTCAATGAAAAATGCAAGCATAGAGAGTCTTTCTTTCACTAGTAAAGTGCCTTTCTTTACATTTCATGCTCTAGGATCCCGGAGTCTTTAATGCATCAATGTATCTGTTCCTTAAAGGGCCCACTTAAGCCACTCATTTTCAGCCCCATTAAGGTACTAGGTCGTTAGTTCTTGGGCCCTTGTCTCATGGTCCGGTCTACACGCTTTTTTGGTTGGATGCACCTAGCCCAATTTCCCAACGCCGTGGGTCTCGGTTGGGCCAGATGGCCCATTCGAGGAACAGACCAAAATCCATCATTGTTAGTAGCTTATTCCGACTCTACATGAAAGGAAACCAATCGTTGTCAGATCCTGTAACCCACCAAATGATATACACGATATACAGATAAGGGAGCAAAAGATCTATAGGTAGTTGATGATACCCACCAGTTTGTATATATCTTTACCATCACCAAACATGTAGATCAAATTGTGTGAGATTATTCTAATTTAATCAAAAATCAAATTTGAGTCCCAAGTACCTAATTGTGTTATATTTGTGGTGTAAACCAAAAAAGACTATAAAGTTAAGAACATCATTTTACAAGGATAGTTTATTTATACCATTAAAATTATGTATAGCAAGGATTTTATAATTAGTTAAAGATCCACAAAGAAGTTGTGCCACTCAAGCTGGGTTCAGTGCATTGTTATTTTATTCCTAGGTTGGAATACGACTAATGTCAAGTGGTACTAGGAAATTGGACCACGACTTTGGTCGCACAGGGGCACCTATGCTACAACTCTGCACCATTGTTTTTCAAGTTCTCGGTAATGGGATGTTATGTGTGCCATAGGGGAGGTATTGAATATGACCCCATACCATCATGCCCGAGAAAAGCGTAGAAACGAGGGGCAATCCCAACCTTGAGGACTCGTAGTAGGCCATGCACAAACTTAGTTTGAACGCAACTGTATACCCTAAAAAGAAAAAACATTTAGTAGTGTCACTTGTTTATTATTGTCTAGAGAGTACGGGGGAGATCCCCTTCGGAACGGAGGCTCAAGGAAGAGCAAAATAAAATATCTTGTGTAACAAAAGGATGGGTATGAAAGTGTCAATCATAGTTTTTCCTTTCGGGTGTTTAAAAGTTATAATTAATTAAGAAATAAATAAACAAAACGTAGTGACTCAAAAATGGAGGATCGAGACTTGCTTGCTTTCCTCGTCTAAAATCCTATTAAACCATGAAGAAAAATCAATCTAAACATGGGATTAGGTCATAGTTGTATTAATTGTAGGATAGTAAACGGTGTTGCTTAGCATGCTATCTTTCGGACTGTGATGGGTTTTGTTTCCTCCTTACAACACTTGCCTCAATTGCATTATGTTTAAATTATTGCATTTTTATATACTACCAAATGAAGCTTTTTAGTGGTTTTTTCAAACACATAAAATATGGCTTCGAATTTATCGCTGGATCTAAGATTAGACAATTGATCTCCTCCTCTTTCCATGATGAGGATGCCAGTTTATTCATGCAAATTAAGGTAATGATGGTCCATAATTGAACAACTCATTAGTGAATATAAAGTGGGGTTACTAACTAACTATGACGTTTAAAGACTAAGGATTAGCATCCACTCTTTGGCATCCAAAGTTGAGACATCCCTGGACAAGACCCATAGGATTGGATTCGTTTGTCATGTTCTATCACATCAATCCAAAGGAAACAAAAGAAAAAAAAATACTGTGGCTTTATTATTGTCAGCTAGCCTTCATGAACGTATATCAACAAGATTTATATTTATATATAATTTTTGAATATGGGGAATAGATAGAGATGGCATTAGTTGACATTGGGGACTCATGTTTTGTGAGTGGCGTTATTGCTGTTTTGATATAAGAAGCAAGATGTCAGCACAAGTACATGCTTATAGGATAACTAAGGCAAAAAAAATGCACCACCAAATCAACTGGTATGAAATTTAGTCGGGTCTCATATTTGAATCCTGTATATACAATTTGGTTAGTGATCCATAATTATCCTATCCTATTCGAACAAGATTACCTTGATCGGAGGATACATGGATACATGTGGTATAGAAGGAAAAAAAACATGCATATAGCTGGGCCAAGGAGTAGGACTGGGATATGAGGATCAGAGCAGTGCACTAATCTTTTAGTTTCACCTTCATCATAGTTTGGTCGGCCCAAAGTGCCTAAACCCATTAAAACAACTGGGAGTGCCATGCTTTCATGATTCCTTTTGGAATGCTGGCTACCCCACCTCTTTACAAAGTGTGGTGCTTGTGGGGGAGAAAGTGTGACAATGAGCAACCTTTTATTTTTCCCTTTTCTTTTCTTGCAGGACCATTTTCCATTGGAGAGCTAGTTATATTCCGTTGATTAACTAAGCAATTAACCTTTTCTCTCTTTCAAAGAAAGAATTTAAACCTCTACCTACTACCACATTTTGGTAATGTAACAACCTGTGTTTTTTACTTAAGAGTAAAGATCCGGCTTCTCTTTTGTTTATAAAATAATATTTTGTTTACATTCCCATGTTTTCAAGTTTTGTGTAGTTTACTTTCCAGTTTTAAGAAATCGTGCACGCAATTTATAGCTGGTGTAATCTTCCAGAGGAAGGCCAATGGAAATATAATGAGTTCTATTATTTCATGGTAATATAAATAACAAGTATGATGAATGTCCTAACTATGAGATAAAAAAATGCGCCTCCAGAAAAGTCACTGCTATGATGAATGGGGTAGGTAACAATCTTCTTATATTCTGGGGTCATGTTATGGATCATGGCCAAAAGGTACACCAACATTTCATAAAGACTATAAAGAGGAATTGAATACCAACCAGATTGTAATAATGCTCGCATTTTTGTCCTCTTTCAACAATGTCAAACAAATGGTCTTGATAGACTCCTATGTAGTAATTACTTTGTACTATCTAAACAGATCAGTAAATGGATTTGTATTTAAAAAAAATTATTCTTCTTTTTAGTTAAGCTAAAAATAATATTTAAACACGCAAATATAAAATTGGATAAAAGAATAGGATTTTTGTTTGTCTTTCTGGGAAGGTGCAGGGATTGAGTATTTTGATTCTTGGTCATGGGGATCAAGCATTGCTTTCCACAAGATGAGAATGCATGTGCTTCCATAGTTTGATGTGGCTTGCCATCTTCAATTCAGAGTTGACAGCATGAATCTGCACATTTGTGCACCAGAAAAGTGATGTAAACCTCAGTTCATGAATATAATTTTAGGCAGCATCCGGGCTCACCTTACATGTGAAAGTCATAAAGGAAAAGCGATAACGCATAACTTTAACCTTTCCATAATAACCGTAACTTTGAAGCTTTCGTACCAGATAAAGTATAATCCAAATTCCAGTTTTGTATCTAAAATCTAAACTATTAATTTACCTTTCAGAATGATTAGCAATGTTTCAAGTCCCATGCGTATTATATTCCGTATTTCGACTAGAATTTCATGCGGTTTTGACCTGCTCGTCACTATTAGTTAGAGAGATGAAAAAGAGTACCGTGTTGACCTAATTAAACAACGTCCAAATTTTGAGGGAGTACAAAAGAAAAGGAAAAGAAGAATAAATATAATTTTAAAATTAAGAGAACTATAAAATATCATAACATCAACAAAACATTAAGTTTAAATCAATTTATTATTTTATATTTTTTTTCAAAAATTTCTTAAATAGAAGAATATTTATATTTATTAAAATTAAAAAATGTTTCCCTTCTCTTTTATCTTTCAAAACTTAATTTTAAAATGAAAAAAATGATTATATATTGATGTAAGAAGTCTTACATAGTCATCATCCAATCATAACATATTATATATAATAAATTTGTTGATTTTTAAAATAATTATTTTAAAATAATTCAAATAATAATTTATGATTGAATGATAATGTAAAATTATTTTAATATATAAGTATTAAATTCTTTTAAAATATACCTTAAACAATTAGTTTTAGTTTTTACCATTTAAAAAAAAATTAAACACTCTTTAATACATTTTATGCATATATTATTATAAAGTAAACCTACCTTTTAGTCCTCAGTATTATCACATTAGTTCTTCAAACTAACAACAATTTACACAAACTTTTGAAAGATGATAAAAATACAATATTTAAACACATTAGTCCAAAATTTACAATATCATTTAAAGTCATGGTTAGTATAAAGATAACATGTGACTTAAGTGGTTGTTAGATGAAAGAGAGGATAGAATAGTGTAGTGAGTAGCACGTTGCCAGTTGCCGGCGGTTATGATGAAGCAAGAGAAAGGCGCCACGTCCAAAGGATTTTTCCCACTCCGTTACCATTACCTGCTATCCAGTGTGTGGGTCCCGTCCCGCTTTGGATGCTCTACGTGCTCCCGAACCTCATGGCTCTGCTTCCGAACCACCATTTTGAATATTTTGAACGTTACGGCGATGATCTACGCCAATTTCACAATTATACCCTCTCCTTTGTTTCTCCCAATGTTCTTTCTTTTATTCGCAGCAAATATATTTCTGTCTATTGTTTATTAAAAAAAAGACATTAACAAAAATTATCTTTTAGAGTATTTAAACAAATTAAATTAAAATGTATTTACAGTATAATTTTTTTAAAAGAAGTAATTATGACTAACAATGTAACGAGTTTTTGTACTATGATTTCTAATTATTAACAATATAATATTTTTATACCAATAATATATAGAAATTATTTTTTTTTTACATTATTATCTAGTTGTCTATGGTATATATCATAAGATTATTAATTTATGTAATAGTTATTTTAAAATTAATATTTAAAATGATTTATAATTAAATAACATGGTAAAAAATTATTTAAATATACTAATTGTTTAAAGGTCTTTTATATTCTTATTTAATAATCAATTTTCATGATAATTTTTTTAAATTTTGTATCAAAACATCGTAAAGTCATATTTAAAGTGTTTTTTAATTCGTTAACAATATAAAAATATTTATAATAACAATACTTGAAAATTAAACTATTCTAAAATCCTTTATACTTACAATATGTCATAATTAAAATCATTAAAATATATCTTATTAATCTAAAAAAATATAACTTATTAAAATATTCTTTCTAAAAATAAGTCAAAAATATTTTAATAAATTCTTGCATTTAATTATTTCCAACAAAACGTAACACGAAGCTGTTAAACTTTAGTTAGGAGGAGTTCAGATAATTTTTATGATGTTAAAATCTTTCAAGTACATTTGTATATTGTTAGGTTAAATTATGAATAAATTCGTATATATTTTCAATAGATTAAAAATTTTATTTCTATATGTTTTTAATTAAGTCCTTATAACTTTCGTATTTTGTGACTAAGTTCATACAGACTACAATCATTTAAACGTATTAAGTTATCATTAATGTGATATATGACAAGCATTTGACAATTAATCAATTATAATTATATATCTATGTTCTTAATCATCTTACATATAAAAATTTGGATTTTGACTCCTATTAAGTAATCAAGTAATCTCAATGTAATATATGTGTTTGTTTTAACATGGAACCGTGACAAAAATGCTAGCTGTCTTACCTCATAACCTGAACATTTTTATTTTCAACAATATATTATTGCTGGCTAAAGAATAGTTTTACATGTGTTTTACGCAAAAAAAAAAAAAAGCTTTCTATCATCTATTTTTTTACACAATTATCTATTTTATTTCTTATGATCTTAAAACTCATGCAAATGTACAAAATGAAAAAAAATATTAAATTGATTGGGAAATTAATAATTTTAAGAAAAAAAATGGTGCTAAAAATCTGTCTAGCAAAAATTAGACTTTTTTTGGGCACATAGCAAAAATGAGTCTGGGCAAACTTGCAGATTCAGAGAAAGAAAGAGAAAAATGGAAAATAAAATAGGAATTTTGTTTTTGTCATAAAAAATATATATCATTGATTAAGGTACCGATAGTACCAACTCTGCTTACGGCGTATAGATTACATCAATTGCCCACCAAGAATAAAATAGGAATATTGATGGAGGAAAATTGAGAAATGGGTCAAATTTAGGATTAGAGTGAAATTGAGAAGAAAAAAAAATTGTTTTACACATTGATTTTTATGTAAGAGATGAACTTTTTTTTTTTAAGGAATGTAAGATATGACTGATGAAGTGATGATCGTATAATAATAATAAAGTTATAAAGTCATATTATCAGATAGTCATACTTTGTATGGATTATGCCATTAACAATACTTAAAGGAATTTAAATAGTGTTAGTTTTACATGAAGCTTAATTATAAAATTTAAGAATTATAAGGACTTGTTTAAAAGCTTTCAAACTATGGATTTTTAATTAAACAATAAATAAACTTATAGAGACTCAATGGATTAATTTAATCTATTTATTTAATATAAAAAATGTCTAACCGTTACACGGTTTAGTTTTAAACTTAACAGAAAAACATTACACCCGAACTTCTAAATCGACAGAAAAACTTAATTATCGATGCCCACAAAAGGTTTTTATAATATGACATTGGTTGGTAAGCATAAGAAAATTAATTATAATATTTAGAATCAGAAGGACTAAAGGAGATATTCTTGTAGTTTGATTACGCCTTAAGAAAGCGAGTGTAACTATTTGTAAGCATCCTTAAAATATTATTTTTAAAATAATTTAATTGAAAATTACTGATAATACAAAAAATATTATATCATTAAAATTAACTTTTAAATAATCACTATAAAATTCATATTTAAAGTATTATTTACTTAATTAATAATATATATAATTTTTATAAGTACAATATATCAACATTAAACTTTCACAACAAATATTAATCCTAGCAAATAAACCAAATAAAACCATTGAATTCTATTTCACTTAACTCCGCAAGCTTCGGCGTCCATCTACATCGTTAGACTTTCAAGTCTATTAGAATAACTTGGATAAAGGTTATATTTATATTAACTTTTCTAGAATAAAAGAAAAATATATATTATAAGTTAAAATCAACTTACATATTTTAATATAATAGAAGTTGTCTTATTTAGTTTCTTTAAAAGCTAATTTTAACTTATATATAATTTAATTTTAACTAAGTTTAATTCATTTTATTTTTCTTCTTCTAAGTGTTTATTGAAAGTTTATCAAAAGATGATCGAAGCCTACTTGGACGAGAATCACGAGAAAGCTATAGTTAATTATTTATTGCACTAGTCTGTTACTTTTTTATTTTTTTATATTGATTATTAAATTAAAATATTAAAACATATTACTAATACATTCTTATTATGATTTTTAGTACAATTGAAATATAAATTTTAATAAGTAAGTTATTTACTAATTTCTTAATAATATTGATTAATAATACTATTTTTTATTGATAAAATTTGCCGCCATGTACCGTTAACCATTGTTGCTGCAAAGGCAACGTATTCCAACAACCACTTCACTGACCGACAAAGACGTTCTGTCTACTAAGAGGATGTGATGGCATGCTCCATTCAATTTGAAGTTATTACTTTGATTAATTCTATTATTTTATTGTGAAAGATGATGTGAAATTGTGAGTACTTGCTTTCAACGTTTCTAACTAGCTCAGGCCAACATTGTGTGGCAATTTCGGTGAAGCATATCCATAATCCACTTTCGTGACTTGAAAACTTGATCACATTCCATCTATAATGTATCAAAATGTTGAATTGTGTATGATTTTGTGCATTCTGGCTTAATAACTTATTGAGAAAAAAGCCAGATGCTTAACATCAGACAATGACGTGACACTCACTGAGCGCGTTGTCACAAAATTCCAATTCATCAACACAAGTTGGCTTAGTTAAATTATTCCTAAGGTTAAATGGTTAATTAGCCTAAACAATGATAATAAGCCATTTTATCCCTCGAGTCTCTGTCATAAAGGCAATTAGTAGCATCTTAAAGATACAAGCTTGTCGTCATCATCATCGTATCATCTTGTTGTTAGAATTATAAAACTATGATTAATTTAAAATTCTAACAGTGTATAGGGACCTACTAATTTTTTGCATTTTGAAATCGAAGACCAAAATAATACTTTCAAACAAAGTTGATTGACTAAACGTGGTGTTATGTGGATGAGCATTAACGAAGCAGACAAACCCAACCACCTCCAACTTCTCAATGAGAATTTTTTTAAGTGTTTGAATTTTTATTTATTTTTTGAATCCCAAAGGAGGGATGGACATAGTACTTCACTTTTTCTTTTCCTCGATTATATTTTTCTCCCTTCTTTCTGAGCGGCCAGCAGATTATAATGAATATTAAGGAGGGTCGTCTGAATGGTTGTGGCATTAAGTGACAGTCATCATATCATGATACTTAAACTATACGCTTAAATTTGTTTAAGAAAATATAAAGAAAAATAGGTTATGGCAACAACCAATATAACCTACGAGTATTAGGAACAGGGTCCATGTAAGCGCATTGGTTATGTGTGCAATACTCATATTTATTTTGTAAATATTACTAAGTCTAAACTAGAAACTCGGAAAAAATGAAGATAATTCAAGGGGGAATAGAAAACTGGCAAACCTTCATGTGCACGAGTTGGTTTTGTTTTTCATAAATAAAGTTGATGATTGTCGACATGTTATTGCGTGTCAACGGAGCAGTAAAAAGTAAAAACGGGGGCACCCAGCTAGCACCTAAAGCAGGTTCATGGTTAGCCGCTTAACAAAATTACCAATCACAAATATGGAAGTGACTTATAAATACATTAGTTCCAAATATGACATGCTGACTGTGCCAGTTAGTTTCGTATTGCACTTAAGAAAAGAAAAACCCAAGTGAATCAAACAAAATCATTGTGATTTCTAACAATAAAAGTTTGTGTTAAATAATTATTATTCAGTTTCCTTTTGAGAAATTCATTGGCTGGTGTTTCTTTCGCTGTTTTTCTGAGTTACAAATAATAAATGAATATTTTTTTATAATCATATTATTTTTGAAAAGTATTCATAAAAAAATTTGATGATTATATTTAATAAAAAAAATTCTTTTAATAATTTTTTATCTATAAAATTCAAACTCAAGACTTTATTTAAAGAAATCTAACTTATTTTACTTTTACTAATAATTTATTAGTTTAACTGAATAATTCTAAATTTTGACATTTTCTAATTAATTATCCTACTTATTTTTATATGATAAGTATAGAATTTTTTATGTTTTCAAAACATTAAATATGAAAGGGGAAGGATTTTTTTTGTTTATTCAAACATAAAAATTTCTTATTTGTTTTATATATTTTATTTAAGACATTTATATCATTTTACAAACATATCTATTATATTTTTATCTTTTTTATTAAACAATATAAAAATTATTTCACTTACTACTTCTCTTATTTCTTTTTCTTTGTATTTTTCCTTCTAAATCAAATATATCCTGAAAACATATTTTTTTTAATTTTTATTTAAATCACACGTATTTTTTATAGGAAAAAATAATGTTCGAGTCAGTCCGGTAAAAGCATGATTCATTTTTAGGTGTAAAGATAGAGTCGAAAGGTTTTGAAAAAGAATCCAACCAAAATTTCCTTTGTTTAAGGTTGAAAAATATGCAACAAAAATGAGTTTTTTAAAATAAAAATAAAAATCAAAGTGTCCCAAAAATTTCCACTTCCTAGGTTGAAATGCACGCGCGCCAAAGAAAACATTGTGGAAACTCCAACGGAGTTAGGAAACAAAACAAAACAAAACATTATTAATATCTATTTATTAAAGTTTGAAACATAGGATCGGGGAGGTTTGGAAGATAGACAGGTTCGGAGGTTAGGCATGGGAAGGTGCGAAGCAACAGAGTGGTGGAGAGTATAAAGTGGATACCCAAAGAGAGAGAGAGAAAGGAAGAAGTAATTTGCGTTGTTTTGTTTTAGTACCACTTTGTATATCTGTACAGAGAAAGAGAAAAAAGCAAAAGGTAACAAAGAGAATCTCTGTGTGTGTGTGTTTGAATTGAATTGATAACAAAGAAACCTCAGCAACACTCAACACCATCATCATCAAGTGTTAAAATCAGAGACAGAAAGAGAGTGCAGATAGAGATAGAGAGATAGAGAGAGAGAAAGAAGAGACTCAACTTTTGTTTTATCTCTTTCTTTTTTCTTCTTCTCAGTTGTTCCTCATCAATATTCTTTCTTTTTTCTTATCTTTTTGGGTGCGTTAAAATCCAGCTCTCTGGTGTGGATAATGTTGATGAGTTGAATTGTTGAACATTTTCTCTGGTGGGAGATAGAGAGTTCAGCTTAATTAAGGCTCGGTTAGTGTGTGGTGTTGTTTTGTTATGGCGGCATTGTCGTTTTCAGTTGCATCCGTGGTGGAAGATGTGCTTCAACAGCACGGTACTCGCCTTAAAGATCTTGACTTGGAATCTAGAAAAGCAGAAGAAGCTGGTAATTTTCCGTTATTTTTTCTGGGATTCTTCAAAATTCAGTTTTTGAATTCCGGATTCTATGGATGTGTATAATTATAATCGTTGTTCTCCCTTTTACTGAATTTTAATGGCTTGATGCATGCCACTTTCTTGTGAAAAAGCAACTGGATTCGTATTAGTGTTATCCTGAGATTGAAAGTCTTCAAAATGCAGCATTCAGAAGATATGAAGCAGCAGGGTGGCTGAGGAAAATGGTTGGAGTTGTTGCAGCTAAAGATTTGCCAGCAGAGCCATCTGAGGAAGAGTTTAGGCTTGGTTTGAGAAGTGGGATCATTCTCTGTAATGTTCTTAATAAAGTTCAACCTGGTGCTGTACCCAAGGTGAGCATGGTCTTAATTTGATGTACTCTCAGTTTTAATGTTGCTGTTTATATTATGCTAATGTAAACTCTGTATTATTCTTAAAGGTCGTGGAGAGTCCTGCTGATTCTGCACTAGTCCCTGATGGAGCACCTTTATCGGCATTTCAGTATTTTGAAAATGTGAGGAACTTTCTGGTGGCTGTGCAGGAAATTGGAGTTCCTACCTTTGAGGCATCTGATTTGGAACAAGTATGAATTGAGTTGTTAATGACACAATACAACACCATATAATATAATCCCTTGGCACTTAGCAGCATTGTGTATATTGGAAGTTTAATAATGTTTGTGTTGGTTTTCTGCTAAATTATTGGTTTGTGTTTTAGGGAGGAAAATCAGCCAGGATTGTGAACAGCGTCTTGGCTTTTAAGTCCTATAGTGAATGGAAACAGACTGGAGGTAATGGTGTGTGGAAATTTGGTGGAACTATCAAACCCACAATCTCTTCAAAATCTTTTGTGAGAAAAACCTCTGAGCCATTTACTAATTCCTTGTCAAGGAACTCGTCCATCAATGAAAAATCCATGACTGCTCGTACCTCTGATGTTGAGCCTAATAAAATGGTTGGTAAGCTTTATCTTTGGCATTTGTCTGTTCTCTGGATTTGTCTAGTTGAACAGAAAGATAACCAATTCATTTATTCGCTTGCAGTCTGGGTCTCATTCTTTGAGTATGCTTGTTCGTGCAATACTATTAGATAAGAAGCCTGAAGATGTTCCATTGGTAAGGGGCTAAGTTGTTCTATGTTTCACAAAAATAATTTTATTTATTTAGACAAATGGATTATAAGTCTGTTATGTTATAAGCATTGAGCATCTACTACATTATAATGCTTTTAATAATTGTATGGGTGTTTATAATCATTGTTAAGGACTTCTTCCCTTTTGGTTTCTGGATCAATCTTGTCATTTGTAATGCTAGAGGGCTTTTGAGATTACTTGCTTTAAGCTACATTGTTCTTCTGCATGGAACAGTTAGTTGAATCAGTCTTGAATAAGGTCGTAGAGGAGTTTGAGCAACGCATTGCCAGCCAGGGTGAGCAGGTACAATGCTTTTTACCTTAGTAATGTATAATGTCATTAGTGTTTAGGTGATGGTGGGTAAGTTGTGCTTTATATCACTCCATTCATAGAAAAGAAAAACTTGTTTTTGCTATAGTTGATTATTTTGACAAGCTGTGTTCTTGGTTATTTATTTATCATGTAACTTACAGACAAAAATTTCAAGAGGTGCTGTGTCCCAAGGCAGTGGATCTGTATCAAAGTTTGTTATGGCAGATAAAAAGGTAATAGAACTGGCCTCAAGCTTAACATATTCCAAGACCTTCATGAAACTTGAAAATGCTTATACTCATAATTTTTTTGATTCACTAGATGGATAACAAGATTCCTATGGTAACAAAGAAAGAAGGATTCCTCCATAAAAACCATGTTGATGATGAGGAATCGAAAAGACAACTTCTGAAGCAGCAAATGCTCTTTGATAATCAGCAAAGAGATATTCAAGTAGGGAGCAGCTAAGATAATACTAATCGATTTAACTTTGCATTTTTTATTTATTTATTAGTAAAGTATTACCTCTTGTGTTTTTATAGGAACTAAAGCATACAATTCACATCACCAAAGCTGGTATGCAGTTCCTGCAAATGAAGTTTCATGAGGAGTTCTCCAATCTAGGTAATATTTTGCTTATGATTAATTTATTTAAGTTCTTTGCTATATTGTTTCATTCCATTCTACTTTGCATTACCATTGGTGGATGAGGTGCTGCATCTTATTTGATTTCCTATTCTTCTTTATAGGCAGGCATGTTCATAGCTTAGCTCATGCAGCTTCTGGATATCACAAAGTTCTTGAAGAAAATCGCAAACTATACAATCAAGTCCAGGATCTTAAGGGTAAATTTCTGATTGGCTGGCTGCTACAAGCGTAGTATGAGTTATATCTTTCACACCATTCTAAAAATTTTGTTCCCAAATAAAATTAAGATGGTTAATTTTGTTTGATCAGGAAGCATAAGGGTGTACTGTCGAGTAAGACCCTTCTTATCTGCACAACCAAATTATTCGAGCACAGTAGATAATATAGAAGATGGAACTATCACAATTAGTATTCCTTCAAAGAATGGGAAAGGGCGCAGATCCTTTAACTTCAACAAAGTCTTTGGACCATCTTCATCCCAAGGTTGGTTTGGTTTTCAGTTTCAGCTATCTCCAACATCACTATAATTTAGTAAATATTGAAAAAATTTATTCTCTTGTGTTCAGCGGAGGTCTTCTCTGATATGCAGCCGCTCATTAGGTCTGTTCTTGATGGTTACAATGTTTGCATATTTGCTTATGGCCAAACAGGATCAGGAAAAACTCACACTATGGTAAGTTACAATTAGTTGTCATCTTAAAAAACTTTAAATTTTAATGGCACTCTTTAATCTATGTTTTTTACATGCAGACTGGACCAAAAGAGATCACAGAGAAAAGCAGAGGTGTAAACTACAGGGCTCTAAGTGATTTGTTTATTACAGCAGATCAAAGAAGAGATACTTTTTGCTATGATGTGTCTGTTCAAATGATTGAGATTTATAATGAGCAAGTCAGAGATCTATTGGTTACTGATGGATCAAACAAAAGATATCCTTTTAGCTGTTACCTTAAAATTATAGAATACATATATAGTTGACTTCTACTTTGATTACTTTCTAATATTGGTTAGTTAAACTGAAGATGAAAACAACCTTTACTGATGATGCTTGCCCTTAACCATTTATACATTAGAAATTCGTAGTAATTCTCATAGAGGGCTCAGCGTACCAGATGCATGCCTAGTCCCAGTTTCATCAACAAAAGATGTTATTGAACTAATGAACCTGGGCCAAAGGAATCGTGCAGTCGGAGCAACAGCCCTTAATGACCGTAGTAGTCGATCACACAGGTATAACCTATTCATTGTCCTGTCATCCACTCTTGTTTATATACGTTTTTTTTTTTTAATGAAACAATTATCCATTGACTTCTTAAATTATCAATTTTGCAGTTGCTTGACTGTTCATGTTCAAGGAAGAGACTTGACCTCTGGAACTATCCTACGTGGATGCATGCATTTGGTTGATTTGGCAGGAAGTGAGAGAGTTGACAAATCTGAGGCCACAGGAGATAGACTGAAAGAAGCACAGCACATTAACAAATCTCTTTCAGCTTTGGGTGATGTCATTGCTTCCCTTGCTCAGAAAAACCAACATGTCCCATACAGAAATAGCAAACTCACCCAGTTACTTCAAGATTCACTTGGTAAGGTTTAAAAAGCTAGTTGTGCATGTATTTCACACAGCTGTATTCTTTTCTATTCATAAGTTACACAATTCTCTCCAATTTGAATATCTCATATTCTCATTACGTTGGTTGTGTTTATTTCAGGAGGACAGGCCAAGACACTAATGTTTGTTCACATAAGTCCAGAGGTTGATTCTATTGGAGAAACAATTAGCACCTTAAAATTTGCAGAAAGAGTTGCTACAGTTGAACTTGGTGCTGCTCAAGTGAACAAGGATGGGGCAGCAGATGTCAAAGAGCTCAAAGAACAGGTTGATATTCAAATTTGACTGCTGGATCGGATCTCCATAATAATCTTAGAAAATTTTACCGCTTCAGATTTAAGTTAAATTTTTGAATTGTGTTTCAGATAGCCAGCCTCAAGGCAGCATTGGCAAGAAAGGAAGGTGAATCAGAACATTCTTTATCAGGTAGCTCTGAAAAATATAGGACAAGGGCTGGTGAGGTATCACCTTATCATTCAAACCAACGGGGTGCTGATATTATGAGCCTTGGGTGCCGGCAACCAATGCTTGATGTAGGCAATATAGAGGTATGTATATTTCATTTTCTGGTTGTTTTCTGTTTTCGATAAAAAAAATTAATTTCCTCAATTTTGCAAAGTGATTTGAATTTTGATGTATAGGAAAATAGTAATCTCCTTAAATTTTCAGTAATTTTACATTGCGAGTCCTGATATGATTTTGGAACAAAATCATGTTTGTTAATAACACAAACAATGAGATCCGCTAATGAGAGTTTTATGTACACAGCTTCTTATATGGTATAGGAGCAAATTCATGTTTATCAATAAAAACAGCCCTAACAGTTGCATGAATCTGAACAATTAATTTACCTTTTGCATGTTGAACTCTGATGGAATTTTTAACCATTGATCTTGCAGCTTCACAGTAATACCCCATTGAGACAAAAAACTCAGAGCTATGATTTTGATGAGATGTCGACGAATTCACCACCCTGGTCCCCATTGAATAATCCTGGACTAAATTATGGGGATGATGACAGAGAAACTGGTTCAGGAGAGTGGGTTGATAAAGTCATGGTAAACAAGCTAGATGCTGCAAACAAAACTGAGAACATCTTAGGGTGTTGGGAAGCAGACAGTGGGAACTTATCCGAGGTATTTTATCAGAAGTATCTCCAAGATCCTGCCAAAATGTACTCAGAAAGATCCTACAACATGTTCATGGGAGGCAACAACCAGTTTAACGTTGCTGGTTCAGATGACATGGATGATCTCGATGATACAACCACTGATTCCTCGGAACCTGACTTGCTTTGGCAATTTAATCATTCCAAACTTGCCAGCATAGCCAGTGGCAATGGTTCAAAGGCTAGGAGACCTGTCTCAAAGCCAACAAATAGCCCAATATTGAGGTAATGCAACAAGGGTCTTCTTTGAGAATGCTTCTTTTTCTATGCATACATGTTTGGTTTTGTTTGCATTCAAAATCAACAAAGATGCGTGTCTGAATTAACGTTAGATTATTCAAAATAATGTTAAAAATGCTAGCTAATGTAATTTTAGATAAATGTTCACATGTTTGATTTCACAGTAAAATTTTGATTTTTAGTTTAGAATTGATTTATATAAATTACATCAATTTCCTTCAAAATCAATTTTACAAACACTCACTCAAACATGCTAAGTTTGTTTTGAAGAAATAGTCAATTTTTTCTATAGCTTTTTGAGATTAGTTTTTTGGGGGGGAAATAAATATATTTCAAAAATTCAGATGAAAGAAAAGAAAATGCATGCACGCAATTTCATACTGTTTTCTTTTCTTTGATATTAATCTTTTTGCAATTTTTGTAGCAAGAATAATGTTCATTCTTCTCTTGGTCCTTCACCTTCAAGGAAACAACAATCAAACGGTGTCAATCGAACAGCAAGACATCCAGCTCCAGTTGACATGAAACGTAAAACTGGGAGTAGAAAGTGAAACATGTTATTTATTTGGAACGTTAAAAGGGTGATTTTTTTTTCTTTCAATTTTTTAGATGGAGGGCTTTTGCAATAATATTTTTTTTTTTTTTTGGGTTTATGTTTGTAAGTTTTGTAACTTGTATTTACACATAATGGAGCAATAATGCCCGTTGCTGGTATCATGGGTCCATGACTTTTTTTTTTCATTTTACACTGTAGCTTTTAGGTGATGTAAAAATTTCAAAACCAGTGCAATGATCAAAGTTGCAACAATGGTCTGATTTGTAAAGTCTATTTTCTTATGTCTTGGTCGATCTATTGGTTGCCCGTTGCCCCTTCTCATAAAAGCTAAAGCTGTACTGTCTTTTCAATTTTCTCTTATTTCTTTCCTTTTCTTGTTTGATGTATAAGCTATATAACATGATGGAGTACGTGTTAAGCAATAATGTAAATGAAACATGAATTTAATTAATATACATTAAGTATTTAAAAATAATGTTGTCATGCAATAATGCCATCATATAATTTCAATTAGTTTAATAACCATTAAAGTTTTAATATAATAAGATTGTCATTCAATAATGTAATCATATTATTTCGATTAGTTTAACCTACTAGAGTCAACTTAGTAGTTGGAAAGAATTCGAGTAGTATGTACTCTAAATTCTAAGCTTTTTTTTTTAAATCTATTTAATTAAAATGATTAGTTTCAAGCCAATCGAAATGCCTTTTAAATGTAATACACTAACTTAATATCAATGATAATATATATTATGTTATTTTATTATTTTTATATTATTATTACTATTGTTTTAAGGTTATATACTTGTTATTATATTAGAAAGATTTAATCTATTGATTTACTCGTTTACATAAAAGTTTAGGTCCACTAACTTATATAAAGGCAAAAAAAAAAAATCGAAGTTTTTTATCATAAAATAGACTTTCTGAATAAGCTAGATGTTTAAAAAATCAAATCAAACAATAAAAATGCCCTATAACGTTAAACTTAATATAACCTTATTTCCACCACTAAGCACTTTATAAAGCTCCATTGCAATCCCACATGTCATTTTATGGTCTTATACTTGATTTCCAAACTTGCGTATAAGACCATTTTTGTTGTTCCACAAAGACGGAGGAGAAATCAATTTTCTCTCATGTGACCATTACCCGTAAGGATTTGGATCTTTATTTTTTTTTCTCATCATTTCATCTGTTATTAAGCTTTTGAGAAAATAAATGTTACTCTTCATAAAATTTTTGTATCATTTTTATTTTATTTATTTTTCCAAAAGCTTATAAAAATGAAAGAAATAGAGAAAATGAAGGAAGAAGAAAATAAAGAGGATCCCTTTCCTACGCGTGAAGTGTTATTTGATTATTTAATTATAAATTATTTGCTATATATAATTTGAGATCCATAATTTGCTTCTTTTAAATTCTTTTTTTTTTTGTATGTAGCATTACAAGATTTTTTAAATATTTTTGACGTGTGACACTAATTTTCATTAAAGATGTTGTTGAGACTATCGTTTTTTCAAGTCTTTTCATGTAAGCACAAATTAAATTACTAAACAATGGAAACTTATTTATTTATCGCTACAATTAGACTTTGAGATAATTGTTAATGTCTAGGTTTTTTCCATCTCTAGTCTCTAGAAACAGGATTGATTGCACAGTAAAATTCACTGCGGGAGTGTGATCTTTTGCTATTGAGCTAATAATTCTTTTTTAGGCGGGCTAATAAATTCTAATTCAGGTACATCATTTGTTTGCTATCTACAATGTTGGTAAACAGAGTGATGACGATAAAGAAAATATTTGCCTGTGTTGTGTTGTGAGGTGATTAATATTTTGATATCTCCTATAGATGCCCTTAGTTGTGGGGGCGGGACCATCTTATTTATGGAAGAAAAATGTTCGACAAGTGGATGATCTTTGCCCTACAATATAAACATCCTAATCGCACGAGAAACAATTGTTGCCCATGACAGGCAAATCTAGCACTTATGATATCTTTGTTGCAAAGAGAAGGATAATCATATGGATGTGTAACATCTGCATAATGTAAGGTAGGGGTCCTAGGGGATAAATGTTAGAATTTAGAGTATGATCCTAACATGCTGCCAAATATTTTTACATTCAAACCATTTTCAGCAAACTTATCCAAACAAAATTAATTCTAATTATTATTAATTATACATATGATTATTCAAATAATCTAATTTTCTTGTGTAATTTAATTTTTCCAGTTGTGATTTTCTTTTGCATTATATACGCTACGATTAATATTATCCTAGTGATGCACCAGAAAATTTACTAATATTATTTAATTTTATGAGGTAGTCTTAAAATATTTAAACTTATTTATAAAATTTATGAATAAACTTATGTTTCATTTAAGATAAAATTATTACAAATTATGTTCTGTAAATATTTTTAAAATAATTTTAACAAATCTTCTAAGTAGATAAAAAGGTTACGAAATACTACAACTCACTTTTGCTTTAAACAGATTTTAAAATGAAAAATCTCTGTAAATATTCTTGTCAAAATTCATTTATAATATAGATTGATATGCACCTAGCATATGCTCCTTTCCAAGTTATTAGAAGTATGAAATCACCCATATATGACTTAAATTCCCTTATAATTGTGATAAATGTTGATTAAGCTGTTCTTTGCTCGAATTATGTTAATTGTGACAATTTTTATAGCAGGAAAAAGCAATTTTTACTCAAGACCAGTTGGACAAGGCAGCCACGCCATCAGCGTGGTGTTTCACGCCATCAGCGTGAACTCCACGCCACCAGCGTGGGAAGCAGCCCACAATTGCAATCTTCACTGGAAGTCCACGCCACCAGCGTGGAGAGCCACGCCATCAGCGTGGATGTTCAAAAGTTGTCACGCCACCAGCGTGGAGAATGCCCTGGAAATGGATTATTCACTGGAATCCCACGCCTTCAGCGTGAGATCCCACGCTACCAGCGTGGGACTCTGCTGACTGTGTAATCTTAAATGCTGTTGAGGGCAAAGCTGGGTTTTCACTTGTTCCTTATAAATACCTTAACTCCAGCATTGAAGGAACATTCCTGGACTTGAGGACTCACAAAATCTTAGGGTTTTAGAGCTTGGGAAGCTTTGCTAGGGCATTGGGAGTTGAAGGTTCAAAGTGGAGGTCTTGCTCCATCTTCTTCTTCTTATTCTTTAGCTGGGCATGTCTATTTTGGATGTAACTCAGCCACCCACTATGAGGTTTGGCTAGTTTATTTTGTAGTTAGGGCCAAGCACTTAATGTAACTCTCATTGGGATGTATTGAATGCTATTTTCATTTATTGAAAGTTATTTTTACTGCACTTTGCTTGTATGGTTTTATTTCTTCCTTGGATTTGATCACTCTAATGAAGACTCAGAGTTAGGGTTCACAATAGGAATATTGGGACACTAATCTTGGACTTACGTGAAGTAACTTGCTTGCATTACCTAGGAATAGGAATGTATGTTCGCAGTCTTGAATGTGTTGTTTAATGCTTAACCCTAGGAAAGTCACTAAGGGATTAGGGCTGGAAAAGGGGTTAAAGGGTTATTCTTCTAAGGGATTAGTGAATAACTAGCTCATTGGTGAAGCACATGACTGATTAATTGAGATATTTGAATGTAGTAAACAATATAATTCCATTGGGAGGAAACATTGAGTGTGAGTGCCCTAGCTACTATCGTCACATATCGTTTTATATCAATTTACTTGTTCATACACTTTAATGTTCATAGCTTAGTTTAAACTCAACAATTACACACACACAAATCTAAACTTTATTTAATTTTGTCATCCAACTTATTGATACGAATTACAATTCAATTGGTCAAACAATCCTCGTGGGAACGATACTTGACTTTATCACTTTATTACTTGGAACGATCGGTATACTTGCCGAATCAGCAACATAGATCAAACATAAGTACTAATGATTTGTATGGAAAAGGTCAAAACCTTTATATACATAGTCTAATAACATAACTATAATAATTTAAAAAATAAAGTCTAGTTACATAAATATAATATTTTTTTTAAGTTTTCAATACTCTAGAGTTACAAGGTTTCATATACTTAGACTATATTCGTTTTTTTAAAAAAAAAATCGGCCTTAGACTATATTTGTAAATGATTAATTAATATAGTTTTCAACTTCCAAACAAATTACTCTGATTAAACTTGCCTAATCCAAATAAATTGAGTATATAAATAGTTATGAATAATAATAGAATTAGATTGAAAATTATTAAATAAATGATGGGAATGTAACCCTCACCCTAACACCTTTATTCTATGTTACCGTGAGTTATAATATAAGAAGATGCATACAATATATGAAACAAAATAAGAATAACTTTGATTTATGAAGACAAAAAATAATATACTGATGTTATTAGTATGAAAATAGTTATATTCTTTGTATACAAATAAACCATAAGTATATAAATAGTTATGAAAAAAAAAACAGCATACTAATGTTCATTGTACCTAATGAAAATAAAACTAACATATTGATGTATATCAAATATAACTATAATTAAGCAAATAAAAACTATAACTACAAAACCCGAATTACAGTGCTTAGTCTGTCATCACAACATAATCAAATTAGGAAAATATTATTTTTAAGAAAGGAAAAGAAATTAGGAGAGACAATTACATAAAAATAGGTAAAACAATGCACAAATACATAATAATAACTAAATGGTAATTTTCCTTCAAATTGACAGACAGTGAAAAAGGACAACAATAAAAATAGCACAAAATTAGGAAAACATTGTAGTGTTCTCATAGTCTCCAAGTACAATTTCTCAAAGACAGGTGTTTTTAAGAAACCTATGATGACAAATTATCAAATAGAACAAATTTGTAGAATTTTAATATGCAATAGATTATCTTAGGTTCACCCCAAATATCAATGACACTTAATATACTTGAATAAGATGTAAAAACAACTTAGTAAGGGACTATTAGCTAACATTTGAACCTAAGAGCAATATTAGCAATACAATATCTTTTGTTGGGTGAGATTCATATAGGTCCCCCCTAAATATGCAAGTCTTATTTCCCATTAGGGACTAATTAAGACCCATGTAAAAAATATAAATATTCTTGAAACACACAATTAATAGAGAAAATACAAAAGAAAATGTTGTTGAACAAAATCTAAAAGAAATAGGTAAAAGCGAGATATTAATGGCAATCAGATGAGGAGAATGGAAAAGATAAGTGGATAGTGACAATGGAAATAAAAGAAGAAATGAAAAAGAATTTGGGTTTTTTTGGTACAGTAAGAATTTGGGTTTACAGCGCTTGAACAAAGAAAGGTCTAACATACTTAATGAATAAATCATTGATTTTTTTTAATAGATAAATAAATCATTGATGAAATGTAAGGATGTGAGATTTTTTTTTTGTGTGTGAAACCTATTTAAGAACCTATAGAGAGAACTGTTGGTGGTGGAGAAATTGGGTGCTTACAAGTTGAGAAGAGTAAAGATAATTGATGTATACAATTGGGATGCATTTACGCACCCAAAGATATGTGTTGGGTTGCGGATGCTCTTAAGTATTCATCTAAAAGTTAGGTTTTCTGCCTAAATAAGAAGGAATCACAAGGTTTCATTATAAATAATGAAACAAATCGGTAAAAATTTTGAGTTTAATTTCTATGGATAATTTTTTTTGGTACAAATAAGAAAACTGATTTTAATTGGTCAGAAGAATGAGGGTAATAGTCTAATAGGGTTTTTTTTTGTGGTAATTACTATTTATTATTATTGAGACTAATGGAAGGATCATAGATAACATGTTGGAAAATAAAATAAAATGACAAAAAAAAAATCAATTTAGTCAAGGAAAAATTGCTCCCGCATTACCTTGATTTTATTCATTAGGATTACTTTAATAATCAATTCCGCGAGACTTTATATTTTCATTTTTTTTCCCTCTTCCATTAGAGGTGCCTTTGGTTTCTTGTAGCAAAAATCTTTGAGAAATTGGATGCCCGACAATGTCCTGCCCGATCCAAAAAAGTGGTAACAAACGTCAAGAGGTTGGGTTGCAGACAAAGTGGAAGCCAATTTTATTTTATCTTTCTCCCTTATTTATTATTATTTTTAATTACAAAACAAACGATTGGATCAAACCATCTTTAAAAGATTCTCAGAATAGACCAACTTTGCTTAGATTCGCCTTAAAGGGTTGGCCACCCGTCATAGTTGTATCACTATGATAAAGATTAAGAATGTCCAATCAAAGCATGAGATTCCTTACAAGTTAAAAGTTGTTTGTATAATTCAGGTGCCATTACACTAATTGATGGAACGTGTCACCCGGTAGATTTGATGATAATGATCACCATGTTTTGCATGTCATGTGCCAGTTTAGTGCTACTTCCGTAAGAAAGTTTTTTTGTTTTCCAGAGTCTCCAAATCCTGTTCAAGACATGGTCAAACACAAAATATAAACACAGGGTTTCGAATTATGGTTCACCACGCTGTGGGAGACTAACCATTTCCGCTAGACCCAAACCCATACTTTCATAAGAAAGTTGACATGAGTTGTTATAGGTTCCCAAGATGGATAAGAGTGGTACAATTAACTACCATTGATGGACTTAGTGGTGACAAGGAAATAGCCTTTGCCACTGTCACCATGTAGCTCTGTCTAGCAATTACAAAATGCTTGAGATGAATCCAAAACACTATCCCGACATTAGGACAGGAATCTTTCAACTTTAGAGCATGCAGCACTCCCATGGCTCCTACCTTAATTAGTTAAGGATTGGTAGTACTTGTCATGTTATGACAACAAAACGATTCAAACCCAATTTAGCACACTTTAAGCCCAAAGGCATTCCCTATCTTGTATTGGGGCAACATCCCCTTCGTCTAAATTTTATCAATCCAAAAAACAAAATGTAATGTCAAGAAACAATGAACAGAGATAGTCTAGATTAATCCAGAGTTATAACATAAAGAGAACTATGCAAAGAAAACCGTAGCTTTGTCAAAACCACCACACCACACCACACACCCTCACAATGCCCAGCCATGGACAACAAATCAATGTAGCACTCCATATTATACATGGTAAGTTGAAAGCAAATAATGTCTTAGGCTGTACACCAACATCAAAAATTTCTTTTACATGAATGAAGAAATTGAGGCTGTACATAAAATATACTATTCAGAAACGGACTTTTCATGCACAGACAAGAGGAAGGTTCATTGAAATGTTGAAGAGAAAGAACATCTTTACATCAAGAATTTCCTTTTATTGGAAAATTGTAATGAAGTTCCTGACGGAATATGAATTTTGTGTCTCATGTACAGGTTGAATCAAAGGAATGACTAGATTCTTAGAGATGGCTATCTCATGCGCTTGAGACATAACTAGATGACAGATGTAGGGAAGAAAAGCAAGAGGAAAAGTTTGAATACGTGTTCTGCAGATCAGGACATGGCTCAGGAAACACCTCCTGGGAGATTCCCATTATGTCAGAACAAAACCATGAAGGAGATGATGACTCAGAACTGGAAGAAAAGGTCACGTTCAAAAGACAGATAGGAGTGAAAGGTGAATCAACTATTCCTGAAAAATTCCCAGCAATAGCAATATTTGTACCAATCACATTCTCAAAAGTAACATTACCAACATCCGGAACTGCATTAGGATCGAACTTGTCATCTGGATGGGAGCCAGAGCTTCCCGTCATGCTGATACCCAAGGAAATATTTTCCAATTTTGCGTCAGAAATAAAGATGTTTTTCATATATCCACCTCTACCCCTAGTTGTCTTCAGTTCAATGCCAATAGTTGAGTTGGTAATATGGAGCTGCTCTGCAATTATATCAGATATGCCTCCAGACATCTCACTTCCAAACGCTAGGCCAGCGCCAGATGAAGATTGTAGATAAACACCCCTGATGTGGACCTTTGAGGTTGGTTTGCCATAGGCAATTCCATATTGATCCCAACCACTCTTCAGCACAATTGCATCATGACCAGTGCTAATATTGCTGTTGTAAATGCAAACATGCTCAGAAGAATCTGCAAGTAGCAAACACTAATCAGATTCACAATGCCTACAAAAAATAGTTCACAGAACAGGCTCCAAGAAAACCAAGGTACATGAAACCATCACTACATGACTAAACCACATGTTGAATATAACTAGAGGAACATTTTCCAGAATTGCATAAACAAAATAAATAAAAAAAAACTTGTGACAGGAAATACCCCAAATATGAGAACTGGGAAAGATACCGTTTCTTCAATCATATTGAGAACTCTTACTGCTAGCTAAATAAAAGATATAGACAACTAAAAAGTTCATGATTCAAATGTGTGAGGGTTATGTACTGCATCACTGCTCTGAAAAGTCACAAGTAATAATTTTGTCAATTTACCTGGAACTATACCGCTTGTGTAAGGGAACTCAGTTGGTGCATGAACTGTTATCTTCTGGATTTGAACGTTACTGCACACATTGTGTAGAGATGATACTTATAAAACAGAACAATTCCATTTAAGAATAAGCCAGTGAAACAAACATGAACCACTTATACCTGCAATATACCGGATGGATGCTCCAGGCAGGAGAGTTTAAAAATGTCAAATTTGAGATTATGATATTATCAGAACCAACAAGTTCTATAATATGTGGTCTGCTGTAATTTAAGGAATGAGTACTGATTAGGTCCCACCAGACAGAACCCTGCCCATCAATAATTCCATTATCACCTGTTGCATTTATTTAATACAGCAATTTGAGTATGGTAGCACAGAAATGTTCATCCTATCAGAGAAATACTTAATATATATATATATATATATACACACACACACACACACATATATGCAATGGAAGAAAATCCCTGCCTGTGATCACCACATCACTTAAGTTCTGTCCATAAATCAAACTGCGATATCTCCCACTAGGAACATCAATTCCTCGACCATAGGAGGGTAGGGGATCCATTGCAGTCCAGTGTGCATAATCCTGAAATGATATAAAAACAAAAGGCACATGTAAAATTTTCCAGAGCAAGCAAAATTGGCATTCCAGTAAATATTGTTCATTGACATTTCCCTTCCACATATTGCAGAAAATTCACTTCATGTACATTTTTTATGCTCCAGCAGTGTGACAGGCAGGATTACTAGAATAGGTTAGAAGAATGGCATTAAAGGTTTATTCCATTTCTCCTTCTGTGATTTTTTTATACTCTACTGGTAAGAATATGAATAAGCTGAACCTAATTATTTAGCAATGCAAGTGCAACATAGATTTTATTTGAAAATATAAAATGATACCAAATACTGACTACATGAATTTCCCAGGAGACAATTTTGATAGAGTGCAATAAACAAATCTGTTTGGTAACCCTCAGTTTTTGTCTATGAAATGGACAAGGTAATTGGAATGGGGGCTAAAATTCAAGTTAGTGATTCAAACCTGTGATGCAATGATGGTTGCACCTCGCTCAAGGAAGAGAGTGAGGTGGCTGGTAAGGTTAAAACTTCCAGTAAGCCACTTGCCAGATGGAACATATAGTTTAGCCCCACCTTTGTCAGCAAATGACTTGGCATAAAAAACTGCATTTTGGAATGCAACAGTGTTCAGTGTCTTCCCATCTCCAACTGCTCCGAACTCTAAGATTGACACGCTGTGAGGCCTAGGATCCACCACTTTCTGTTTACACGGTTCATGATCATCTTCTCCATTGCTTTCCAGAGCAGTGCTTAATACTATAAGTAAAAGCACAGCTACCTAGAAAGAAAAAAGAAAAGGAGAAAATTTAAAGCACACTGACATTGCTAATTGGGTAAGAACTACAGAGAGGGCAATGTGGACATCAAAATATATGATATAATGAAATTAAAGTCATCAAAACTTCCAAAAAAAAAAACAATAGCTTGAAGAGCAAAATAAATATTCCATTTCAGCTTCCTCTTGAAGAGATATTGCCTTTTGCCCAGAGAACCAAGTATTGCTAGATAGTAGTAATTACAGAAACAAACGGACAAAAGAAGCAATTTGATATTAAAGATGCGAACACTTCATATTTTCAGAAGGCAAGAAGAAACCAGGGATATTTATGAAACACCCTAACAATTAACAGCCTGTAATTAAAGCAAACTAATTAAATTGGATATAATTCTTAAAAACGTTCCAAGAAAATTGAGAAGTGAATACTTAGAACAGGTATAAATACGATAATTAGAAACCAACACTGAGCATGTATTGAAACTAGCAGAGCATTAATGGAAAATTTCCAGGTAGACCCATAAACATTGACCGAAAAGATCTCTAGACCCCTTTTTTAAGAGACATGAAAACAATGCCACAACGAACCTGCCACGGCGTAATCAATCACCAACCTATATATTCACTAAATTCTCTTCGGTAAAAATCCTTTTCAATTGAAGAAGTGATCTTGACAGCAAGGGGTTGACGTAATTCACGATTAAAACCCAGACATTATAACAAAACTTAACCTTGGAAGTCACTACAAAATCTAGAACAAACACCGAGATCAATTGTTGGTGTTGGGGATAAAAATCAAAAAAAAAAAAAAGACATTTTTTTACGGGCTGCTACATAATTCAAAACAAAATAACCCCACAGTGAAAAAAAAATCATTTTTTTCCTTTCTTTGTAATTTGTTAACAACGTACTTACGAGGCTCTTCATGGGTTTGTGCCCCTCTTCTTCAAAGAGAAATAGCAAGCTCTGAAAGCAGTGATGGAACAAAGAGGGTAGAAGAACTAGAACAAGAACATAAGGACAGAACAAGAAGAGGAAGAGAGCAAGTGCTATTTCGTATATAATGCCAACCAAGTACTATAAAACAAACGGGGGGAGGTAGTAGAATGCGACGGCTATAAAGGAAAATGCCAGCTCTGCATTTCATTTTCCTTATTATGTACTATATTAAACAAATTTCCACGCATACAACAAGGACACTGGATTATAAAAATGTTAATTAATCAATTAATTAACTAATATCAAACAATAATTCCGGGTGTTTAATTTCCCATTAGTCTTTTGATTATCAAGAAAATATCAATTTATGATTCCCTCTTGCCGACACAAACACACACACACACAAAAAAAAAAAAAACCTTTGGCTCTATCCACCCAAGGCTACCAAATGGAAATCGATCAGGGTCAATGTGCTTATGGGTTCTAAGAGAAAGAATATAGTGTGCTCATTGATATTGTTAAATGATGTAATCTAATTAGTTACGTATTTCTCACTTTAGTGACAGACTATGTGAACAAGTGACAGGTTTGATCAGATCTTCTCCTTCCCTCAATCATTGCTCTTATATAATATTTTAGAAATGCTACTTGTAAACCTTAAACCTCATCCTTCCCATTAACCCATTAAGCATATTTGATTTGCATGTAAAATATATAGTATATACTAATATGTATTTGGTGATTGCACTTTTGATCTTCTATGTGTATATTACATTTATTTATTATATAAAAAATATGATACATTAATATGATAAATTTATTAATTAAATATTTGTTTTTATTATGCAAATTTATATATTGTATAGATTTGTTTATTAAATTATATAAAATTTGCAAAATAATAAAATATAGGGGGACAAAATAATAAAATATTAAATATATATATAGTGTTTATTTGCGTAAAACAAATGTGAGATGCCATCCAATTTGGAAGAAACGAAGGAGTGTTTACTTGTCTTTCTATCTCATGTGTTTCATCTTTTGTTTTTACTTTATAATTACAAATTTTGCACAAATTTTTAAAAAAGTTATTTTTAGTGTTTTTTGTACAAATTTTTAAAAACAAAAAATATATTAAAAACAATGTGACGGTTTTTTTTATATCAAAACAATGTCACAGTTTTATAATTAAAAAAGGAAAACAAAAACCAAAAACAGAAAATGAAAACACTAGGGTTTATTTATTTGGGGTGATTTTTAATTTCAAGTTTAAAAAAAATAAAAAATAACAATCAATTTTTAGTTCTAATTTCAATAATTTTTAAAACTAGATTTAAAAATTATGTAGTTTTAATTTTTACTTTAATTTTTTAGGATAAACTTATTTTAAAAGTTTCTAATCCTATTAAAATTAGTTTAAGAATTTTTTAAAAATAAAGAGTTTAGGAGTATGCTTTTATGGTGGGTAATGATGATGTTAATAACAATAATATTTGTGTTAGTGGTGATAATAATAATAATAATAATGGTAGCCGTAAATGTATCTACTTTAATTGTACTAGTAATAATGATAGTGTAACAATAGTGACGATAATATTAATGGTGTTTATGATGTTGGTGTCGACGACATTGTAAAAATAGTGGCAATAATGCAATATTGGTGGTGGTAATGTTGATGATAATAATGCTTATAGTGATGATATAGAGAAAGATTATTATCAAATGTAAAAAAAAATGTATTTTTTAAATTAAAAGCCAAAATTACATAACCTTTTTTTTTGGAAGTGAAGATAAACATGTTTTGAAATTGATTTAAAAAGTATTTCACCTCAATTTTTATCAAATGCACTTGTCTAAAAAAAATCATTTAAAAACTAAAAATTTACAATCACCTCCAAACATGTCCTAAGTAAACGTTCCCAAAATTTGCCCCCTTTACCTTTTCAAAATTTGCTCCCAACTTACATTTGCATTATAAAATAATAAATTTTTATTTATTATAATGATTAAACTTAAATAATTTTATTCATATTTAAAATATCATCTTCAATCAGGACTAACCTATTTTTTATAACAACAATCGAATAAAATCATTTTCATTTGAATAATGTGATGAATATAATGACACTTTACAGAGAAATAAGAAGCTTGAGGAAAACTAGTCTGACTAATATTTTTTATCATCGCTCTTTCACATCAATATTTTAAAAATTAATTTTACTAAATATAAAACATACATCTCATTACTTAGTCAAACATGGTATTAAAAGCAAATTACGACATTACCATTTTCTATGATTTTTTATCTACCTTTCAATTACTTAAAAACATATTTATTGCCCGCATAACGAATATTTTTTTCTCACATTGCGTTAATTTTAATAGCACTCGAATAATTTTTTCTACCTTGGATAACTTTATTTTTATATATATTTATGGTCAAGATATAAAACTCGAACAGAACACCTGTTAAATACTAATAGCACTGAGAAATGGGAAAATAAAAACTATAGATTGAAAATAGCATTCTTATTTAAATGAGTTTTTATTTTATATTTATGTTATTAGATAATAATTATTAATTATTATGTATTTATTATATTGCTTAAATTTTATAATCTGTTCACTGCATTATTTTACAATTATTAGAAGAGAATGTAAAACTGGGACCCACAACAATAATGTGTCGAAAATGCTAGGCTGGCGTTAGTTGGCTTGCCAGATCAGAACATGGGGGTTTCATTAACGGGTCCCACCAAACCCATTCTTATTGATTTTGTCTAATTTTTTTATACTCAATCCTTATATATAATTTTTGATTGATTGGGGTGTTATAAACTTTTGATATTATGATAATTTTCTATGGATAAAAATAATAATTGAAATTGATTTAATGATTTTTATTTTATTTTTTAATAAAACATATCCTTTTCTGGAAACCATACATTTTCCTTTTAAATGTAATAACTAACATTGTAAGGTAAGTAGTTTCAGTAAAAAAGAAAAAAAAAGGTAAGTAGTTGCAAGGTAAAATATAAATAAATCACACCTAAAATATATTTTTGAAGAAGGTTAAGTTAATTAATGTAAGATTACTCTATTAATTATCAAAATTATAAATTAAAATACAAAATATGAATTTTTAAATTTGAAAATATTAAAAATTAATTTAGTTCATATATACGAAGTTACTTTAATTAATGATAAATTATAAATATTTATTATAATCAACATTAATTATATAATGAAATTTGAATGTTGTTTTAAAAAAAGACTTAAATAGAATTTTGGTTCTTTATTATTTTTTAAAATCTGTAATTTTAGTCATTTTATTTTAAAATAAAAATATTTAGTCCTCATATTTTTAAAATTTATAATTTTAATCTCCTATATAAAAATAGAGACATTTTATCATTTAGTTTTGTCAAATTAATAATTTTATTCTTTTCATCAAATTTGATAAGTGTTACTCGGGAAGAATTAATCTGAACTCAAATTTAGTGATATGAAACAATTATTTATTTTAACTTGCATAATCAACATTAAGTTCTTAATCGTTAATACTTTAGTTGTAGTGAATGATTATAATCACATATTTTATAAAAGTAGAGGATTAAATGTATTTATTTAATAATAAGGAAATTAAAATTAGGGATTTCAACAAATAGAAGGACTAAATATTTTTTTAAGTAAAATGATTAAAATGTTAAAAAATAAACCAAAATTACATTTAAAAAAAATGTAATACTGTCTTTTATCTAAAGTAGTTATCTAAAAAAATATTAATTTTTTTAGCATGAGTTCAGTACATATATTTTATAAAATAAAAAATGTGATTGGACAGAAATTATATATTATGAAATTAACCCAATTTTAAGAATCCGAATTCAAACTTATATTACGTGAAGTTAAATGTTACTGTATCTCCTAGGCCATATTAGGTTCCTTTGTGTGAAAGATCGTACCCTCTTCCTACTGATTCTTGAAAATAATACTATAAACAAATTGTTCCGTTTTCCTTCTTCTAAATGTTGCCCGCCTATATATAGTTTTACACTTATAAAATTGATGGATCAGATGAAAAAAATATTAAAAACAAATTAATTACTCATTTTTCGAAAGCTTCTTGTTATGCCAAAAATAAAATATAAATATTGTACACATTTTTATTCTTGCATACAAAAAGATTATTTTTGGATTTGAAATATGATCAACAAATTACTACTAAGACATAATTACAATTTTATCGTATATCATGGCTCGTTCTCAATTGATCGATCAGATAAATAATAATTTTTTAATAAAAAAATTACCCACTTCACCAGATTTTGAAGCGAGCTGATGGAAAATTCGGAGGATCAGACCTAGGCCTTGATTTAATTTAGAAGAATGAATAGTGATCCACTGATCCCAGAAGCCAATACCGAAAGAGACAAAAATGGAGGAGCGAAGAGAAATAAGCAGAGTTGGCATGATATATAAATGGCTGCTGATAGTGATAAGTAGTTGCGGTGATTATAAATTGGCAGAACAACAAAGTTGAATGAATAGCACACGTAAAGTAAGTATATGAGAGTGCTAGCTAGGTGCAGTGCATGTATAGCGGGCTGGGGTGACAAACTCCACACCAGTGACACCACATGACATGTGCACCGTTTTAAATTTTTGGCACTACACTTCATTTAAATAAAACCTATTTTTCTATTTTAGCCATCAACGATAATGTGCCTTTTTGTCATATACTCTTTTAAAGGTGTCGTCGTTGTTGCCGGAGTTTTATTTGGTTATACTTTGTAGCAATGTCAGGGCCCCATCCTTCTGGAGAGATAAAGAACCCAATGGTTTTGCATTTAACCAACTCATTGCATACCTATTCATCATTTGCGTGATGATGCTGCCATTTTAACTGATATTCCCGGACTAATTAAATAAATCAGAACTTCATATGTTAATATAATATACATTATACAATGCATGGTTGGTTGCATCCTAGATTGGAAAGGCATAACCTTCCTGAATTAGAGTAAAAGTTACTAATTTTTCTCTGATCTAGTATAATTCCTTTTTTTAATAGCAGATAACTCACTGTACTAATTTTTTCTTTGCTGAATCTCAGCTCAGTTTCATCAAATTAAAATCGGGTATGATGAATATCTGTTTGTTGGGCCGGGAGTTCAAGAAATGTGTGTGTTTTTTTGTCCTTCCATTAGTTGTATTTGGAATGTGTACGTTATCACATAAATTATAATCTTATACTATTGAACATACATGTGAATGAATTGACATAAAATTCTTTTAATTTAACTAATGATTTTGAATTGGAATCTGGATAAGCAATTACGTAAAATACCCCTTGGAAGAAATTTGTTTCTCATAAAAAATATACTATTAGTCATTGGGTTTTCATAAGAAACAAATAATACCTTCATCTGAATCATTCCTATATATATATGTAAGTTCTTTTTAACTAATTCACTAATTTTTTTTTAAAAAAAGAAACTAATTCACTTAAATCATAAAAGAATGTTAGGTAATTTAATTAGTCGTATTAAATTTGTCGACAACATGAAATATTTATAATAGTTCACTATACTAATATAAACAGTCTATAAGACATAAAAAAATAGAACAATTTTGCAATCTCGAGAAAGTGTAACCAGTTTGTTTCGTGATTCCAATATAATTCTATTGTAATTTTTAATAATCTTATTCTTATTAATTTATTAACCAATACCGACACTTATTGATGGGATTATATATATTTTGATGGTATTGTTTTAAAAAATGTAATGTTCTAGCTAGTGAAGAGTGGGCATTCAACTAACAATGAGGGGTGGAGTGTGGAATCACTGTGGTCTGTGGAGCAGCAATGGCCCCACGTACTAGGCCACTATCAAACCATCCATCATTAATGTCTTTGCAAATGCTCGTGTAAGGCATAAAAGTGAAGTTTTGGTGGCAAAAAACGTGAAGAGAAGTCTCATTTTCATGCAAAAAGCGGCAAGTAGTGGCGATGACTTATAAGAGTTGAATTAAATCCATATCGTGCTATTTGCTTTGGCGAAGAATGTTCAACAAGGGCATGCAGACAGTTTAAAAGTAAAGCATGTGAGTGATGATGGGGCACGCCTTATAAAGTCAAATTTGTCTCAACGAACTCCGTAGAATAGAATAGAATCCAATACAAGCGAAGACAATTCATAAGACAACGCGTTTGCATGATTCCATGCGAATTACTAATGAGACAACGACCAAGCCAAGACAAAATGTAGAATAAAGGGAATAGGAAGCATAGTTGAAACAGCAGAAGAATGGTGAGTGATTCAAACGAAATTTTAACTTCATTCCTGCTAGACGGGTTACAACTTACAAGGTACTATTGATTTGTTTTTTTTATAAACTAAACTAAATTTAAATATGCATATAAAGTTTATTTCTTATACATTATCAAAATTAAAAACTTTCACAATGAATACAAAAAGAATAAAAAACTTTCACTATCAACAAACTTCCTATTTTTACGGATCAACTAACTTATTATATATAATATTACTTGTGAATCTAAATATAAGTAATAAGTAAAATATTTTAGACTCAAATATAATTAAAATTGAACTATTTTAATTCTATTTAATGAAACAATTCAAAAATAATCTTTAATTAATTGTGATTCTAATTCGAATAACTTATTTTTATTTTTATATCAAATTTTCAATGAAATACACTTTTAAAAAAATATTTTTTAAATGTGATTAGTAGAATTAAATGATATTAATTAACTTTTTTAATTAACATAAAATTAATTATTTAGGCTTATACTTAAGTTTGGATGTAGTAATTTATAATTAAATAATAATATAAAAATCATTTACACCATCAATAAATACACTATTTACTCTAAAGTAATCAACAAAAAGTATTTATTATACATATAAAAACTATGCAGTATTTAATTTTGATTTATTACAATTACAAGTCATGAATAAAACGGATGGAATTTAGATTAAAAACAAGTTAATTTGAGCAAGATCCTTGTTTTATTGACTGGTAATTAAATCTGGTGTAAGATTTGTAGATTTGACTGAGTCACTTCGTTTTTTCAATTTGGTATAAACAATTCCTTTCCTGCTTCCTCTTCCAAATCAATACCCAATAGGTGAAGCAACTGCCACGTAATTTCTGTAAGTTCACTTTCTTCCGCTTCCCCATTCTGATTCTCCTAGGTTCAATCTAATGTTTCCTCAGTAACAACGTTTTTTACTTGTCCACCATTGGTTTGTGCTATTGCCACCACTAAATGGCTTGATTGTTTATTTTAATTCTATTGGGCCTATACACCAAAAAGGTTACCAAATCCAACTAGCAATGGAAAAAACACATAGTTGTGGCCCATTTAATTGCTTTTGATGGACACGAACAAAAAATGAAAATTCCTGTTTTTTTGCGGAACAAAAATACTATACTGGTAATTTGGGTTCCAACTTCCAAGAAGACTGCGCAATCGCGTGTCCCTGTTGGCTACATACTTTCGCAGCATTGTATTGGTGATTGGTCAGACTGGTGTTATTCTCCGGTAACTCCTTCCTCCCTTCGCCATGGCGTTGTACGTGCTCTCGCGTCGTTTATCAGCTGGATCCAACTCAATGACGCTCCTCGCCCTGCGTTTTGCTTCCTCTTCCAGATCCTATTCCTCTTCCTTCAGGGAAGAAATAGATACTTTTGGACCCATTCAAGTTCCCTCCGACAAGTTCGTTCCTTCTCCTTTCCCCCTTCCCCTGTTTTTCTTTTCTCTACTATTTCTTAGTATCTGATTGTGTCGTGTTTCTGCACTACTGTTATAGATTATGGGGAGCACAAACTCAAAGATCGTTGCAGAACTTCGACATCGGTGGGCCCCGCGAACGCATGCCCGAACCCATCATTCGCGCTTTTGGCGTCTTGAAGAAATGCGCTGCTAAGGTCAACATTCATATATATCTTCACTTCTTCTACTTGCACTACAATCATTTCCTAACCTATTGTTATGTTCGCAGATTTCAACCTAAATTGCCTTTTCATTATTGTTCTATCCTCTTTAAAAAATGATCAATTGGTTGTTTTGATGCAGGTGAACATGGAGTATGGTCTTGATCCCAACGTGGGAGAAGCAATAATGCAAGCAGCACAAGAAGTAGCCGAGGGAAAACTAAACGAGCATTTTCCTCTCGTTGTATGGCAAACTGGCAGTGGCACTCAAAGTAACATGAATGCTAACGAGGTTAGTTACTAGTTAATTAGTGCTTCCTTATTCCTACTAGTCATTTTTTGAGCTGCACCTAACGTTAATGTTCTGCATACAATAATACTATAGCTCACAATCACATTTTAGAATATTAGATTAGTGTACTTATGATTATAAATATTCATTGTGTATTATATAGATAGTTTATAATTGTATTTAAGACTTGATAATTCATTTTGTTTTTTCAAAAGAATATTTCTGAAGTAATAGGTTCACAATTTTTGTTATTGTTCAGACTGTGTGGATACTGAGTTACTGATAATAATAACTCTTTTGTCCAATCACACTACAGTGGCCAATTGTAAAAACAGATTTTTTTTTTCCTGAGCTTTTCAGGTTATTGCAAACCGAGCAGCAGAGATTCTTGGCCATAAGCGAGGTGGGAAGTTTGTGCACCCAAATGACCATGTCAATAGATCGCAGTCTTCTAATGATACATTCCCAACTGTAAGCCTCTTGTAGTTATATATATTTCCATTTTTTTTTTTGTTGAATTGTCTTGCTATCTGGGCGGTGCAATTCCTGATAAACTGTTTCTTATACTTTGTTTACCCACTGTTCTGGTCTTGTTTAAAGTATTGATTTCTTTTTATCTGTAATTGTTTACTTCTTTCAAGGTAATGCACATTGCAGCCGCAATGGAAATAAACTCAAGACTAATTCCCAGCTTGAAAACCTTACATGGTACACTAAACTCAAAGGTTTGACAAGTTCATACTTTTACACTAGTTATAATTTATAATATGTTGGATATATTGCAGACCCCCTCTTACCATTTTGTTAGTTGTGTCATTCTGGTTAGAGAGGGTTCCATGTGATTTGCATTAGACTTGATAATTTTTATCATGCCACATTGAAATCTGTGATATAAATGTAAGAATTCTGGTGAATTGATATATTCTGAAGTCTTTATATGATTATCTTATGGTTCTGGCCTTCTGGGATTCTGGCCATTTTACCAGTACTGATACTGTCAACACAAGGCTTCCTTGGTTATATTATAGCTTGATATAATTTTCTAGTTCTATTCTAAGTTTGTGGTTTTCACTGGCTCTTTATCTCAATTTTCTTTTTGGGATAGCCAGTATGCAATTTGCAATTAGAATTATCTCATGAAGTTATTATGACAGTGAACATGTTAGGAATCTTTTAACTTTGATAAAATATGGAGCCTCAGAAATGGAATTTTATAAACGGAAAGCATTTGACTTTTGTAATTAATTTTCTTTAATTGGTTTTCATCATTGTTTTTGTTTTATCGGTTTTAATTTATTTTTTGCCTCTTCTTTTTAAAATATAACAGTCAATTGAATTCAAAGATATTGTCAAGATTGGACGCACTCATACTCAAGATGCAACACCTTTGACTCTTGGACAAGAGTTTAGTGGGTATACTACACAAGTAAGCTTGCTTATGTTTGCCTTGTGCTGTTTCGTATTTTCGCTATCATTGGTGTTGCATTGTAAAATCCTGACAGTTCATGGGGAGTGATTTATCATTACTTTTTCCTTTATCTGCAGGTGAAGTACGGTATTGATAGAGTAATTGGCACTTTGCCACACCTGTATCAGGTTAGACATTCAAGTACAAAAGCTAACTGCTTGTTCTTCACTATTTACTTTTGGAGTTCTGACTAAAGCAGAAATTTTACTTGAACAGCTTGCCCAGGGTGGTACAGCTGTAGGGACTGGATTGAATACAAAGAAGGGGTATGTATGCTTTTTGATAGCTAAGTGGGGGTTCTTATATTTTTTTTTTAATTTTTGTAACATTTCAGTGTTTTGTTTTTTTTTTTTGTTAATTGCTATTTGATGTTTACCAAAATGGATTTGATGTCAGTTTTCTTTTTCATTCTGCTTGGCATATTATTACATATGATATGAGATTTTCATCACAGCATGGTCTTTTTTCTTACCATCATGCAGTACCAAAAAGGAATGGACATTGCCTGGACTGACGTGCATTCACATTTTCCACCATTGAGTTTAATTTATTATGTACTTGTTGAAAATTAGATATTAGATATTTTCTATATCCAGTAGAGACCTCACGGATATGAGTTTGTTTTATTATGAAAATAAATACCACAAGCTTGAAGTGGTTTATTATGCTGAAGAAAATATGTGGTTTAACTTCTAAAGAAACAAATTTGGATAAACAATGATAACTTCCTGGATGAAATTCAGGTTTGATGCCAAGATAGCAGCAGCAGTAGCTGAGGAAACAAATCTTCCTTTTGTTACGGCAGAAAATAAGTTTGAGGCCTTGGTTTGTTACTATAACTTTTTCCCACCTATTTAATGGGTCATGTGTTATTTCATTACACCAGCTCCTTTCATTGAACTTGCTTCACATGCAGCAAAACATTGGCTTGCAGTGTGTTAATATTCTCCTTTTGCAGGCTGCCCATGATGCTTTTGTTGAAAGTAGTGGAGCACTTAACACTATTGCAGCTTCTTTGATGAAGATTGCTAATGATATACGGTTGTTAGGAAGGTAGGTTGCTAATTATATTACACTGATTGACGAATTGCTTTTTTATGTTTAATAGAATATTATTTATATTCATTGATTTTCTTTATAATATCCTATTATAGTGGTCCACGCTGCGGTCTTGGTGAACTCATTCTTCCTGAAAATGAACCAGGAAGCAGTATCATGCCTGTAAGATCCTCATGCTGACTGAATTTAAATTTGTTACACAAACCAGCTGTTTTCTTTTTTACTTGCTAGTTCATTATTTTATTTTTCTTACAATTGGAATTTGACTCTTAGCACAACTGTATTCTGTTTCAGGGGAAGGTTAACCCTACCCAGTGTGAGGCTTTGACAATGGTGTGTGCCCAGGTAGACATCAATTCACTTCATTTTATTAAAATACTTTAACGTTATGACTTATGGAATATTGATTGGCAAACAGTTTCTATGACTTGTAATAAAATCACAATTTGAATTTTATGGTGACTGGAAATTTCTGAATTGGTGTCATGATTCATGTATTTCAGGTCATTGGAAACCATGTTGCAGTTACAGTGGGTGGATCAAATGGTCATTTTGAGCTTAATGTGTTCAAGCCAATGATTGCCAGTTGTCTCCTGCATGTATGTTTTATATACTTTTGTGGTGTTATGTTATTTCTAAATTATCAAGTACATAAATGGGAGCTTCTGACTAGCCATTTAGTTTGGTTCAATTTTCTTATGTGAAATTTGAACAGCTAAAATATTGGTTATATATTACTTTGGCTCTTAGAAATTAGAATAATATTATCATAAGTAAACTGATTTCTTTTCTGTATACTTTTACCTGGACTTTTGAACTGGTTCAAAGCACACATGGTGCATAGAAACCAAGATTGTTCAAGCAGCACTAAGCTTGGTATATGGGAGCTGAAGTTAGTTTCTTTATTGTTCCTTTGTCAGTTTGGCATCAGAAAATTATGACACGAGTCAGGTGGACTTGGCTCGCAAGTTAGATGCTCTTTGCTATGTTAGTAAAATAGGAATGGGGATGGAAGATACTTTAGATACCATTATGTTTTATGTTTTTTTTTTCTACGCTGCTTATGTGTCTGTTGCGATGACTTGGTTTATTGTGATGCCCCTGAAAAAAATAAGATAAAAGGCTGAGGTGTGTGCAATATAAGGACACCACGTTGGCTTTTATGTTATTCCAAAACTTTGCAATATGAAATCATATTTCCTACTGCATTTACCTGAAAGATGTACCAAAATTCTTAATCTTTATCTTTATTCTGATAGTCGCTGAGACTGCTTGGAGATTCATCTGCTTCCTTTGAAAAGAATTGTGTGAGAGGCATTCAAGCTAATAGGGAAAGAATTTCAAAATTACTGCATGAGGTGAGTTGCTGACCTATTTGAAACAAATCTCAAATGATGCCAAATGTTAGATTTACATCCCTACGCTAATCACTGTGTTTCACTTTTAATTCACCTTGCAGTCACTGATGCTTGTCACATCGTTGAACCCAGTAAGTGTTCTCTTGTCTACTCCTGTAACTTGCTAATTTTCACATTTTTTTAAAAACTGAATTTAATTTGTATGTTCCAGAAAATTGGTTATGACAAGGCAGCAGCAGTTGCCAAGACAGCCCACAAAGAGGGGTGCACTCTTAAGGTGATGATGCCATGTTATACTTGTTTTTCCGTTTGTCTTGCTTATTTTGACCTCTCTCTGAATATTAAATAAAAAATCATGTTTGACATGTATTAATTCTTAACAAATAAAGTTTAAGAAGCGTATTCTTTATGCAATTATATCCTTGCAGAAGCATTTCAATTCTTGTATTATTTTTCTTCCATTAATAGTTGTGATTTTGATATGAATGAATTGATCCCTTCTTAATAATTTGTGTTTTTCGTGGATGTCCAAAAAATCTTGGCTAAATATCGAAATTGAAATGATTGTTTAGGAAGCTGCATTGAAACTCGGAGTGCTCAGCTCTGAAGATTTCGACAAGCTTGTGGTACCTGAGAAAATGCTTGGACCGTCTGATTGACTAACTCGTAATGTTTTGTTCTAATAATTCCTTGTTTCATCATCGGCTACATTTGAGGTAGTATTTTTTTAGCTACACCCGTTGATTGGTTTGAGAAATGGCAACCCAATGAACAATAATTTGGCTTCCTTAGTTGATATTCGCGAGGGAAGAGTTCTTCCAAATTTTTAACGAGACAATGTATTGCAGAAATTTACTGACCCAAATAAAGGGAAATTTTTTATTCATTGTCCTTGCATTATATTTTCAATGATTTCTGGATCGTAAATTTGTCATAATAGAGTTATTAGTTTTTACATAGTGTTCTGTCTTGCTTAGGCGATGAATCCGTGTCGGTGAGACAGAAGTGAACTAGTGAAGGAGAGCTAAAATGGGTGTCTAATAATTTTACTATTAAATATATATATTTTTATAGCACATATAGTTAAATAAATTTTAGGTTCGCTGTCATTTTTATTTCAGGTCATCTAATGTGTTTTTCTAATAATATTTTGTAAAAGGATAGATTATTAATACAACGTGTTTTTTTGGCTTTTCCCTATAAATTTTGAATGGAGTCCATTCTAATTGATATAAATGGCTTAAATCTACTCATTGACTGAAACTCCCCCATTAACCACTATTAGACATTTTAATAACTTTATGAGATTATTAATTACATATCAATAATTGTATATAATCATACTGTTTATGTTCGATTTAGATAATTTTTTTCATATTGAGAAAAAATATAAAACTAATATTTTTAATAAATAAAAATTTGCTTATGCACGAGTTAAATTTATTTTTGGAGAAGTTAAAAATATTTGACTTTTTCTAAAATGTTGATTTTAATTTATTCATGAGTTAATTATTTATATTAACATCTTTAATCCAAATTAATTAGGATTAGTTTCATAAGTTAATTATAATTTATATAAAAAAATACACCATAACATTAATGTAAAATATGCTTTGACTTTGAAGATAATTAATTTTTATTGAAGAACATAACTGAATATATTTAATAAAAAAATTTCTTCTAATTATATTTTTTTCATTTCACAAAATTTGAACTCAAGCTCTTAGGAAGAAATTTCATTTGGACAATTTGTTGATTTTTTTTTCTTTATAAAAACTTATGATGAAATTTATCTAAACATAACTTTATTCTTAGTTATTTATGAAATAAACTATATATATATATATATATATATATATATATATATATATATATTTTGAAGGAGAATGTAAAATTGGGACCCGCAACATGAATTAATGTGTCAAAAATGCTAGGGTACTAATGATAGAAAGAGGCGCACTCCCATAAATTAAAATATAAAAATGAATTATTAAATTTAAGAATTTGAAAATTAATTTAGTTCATATAAAGTTACTTTTAAGATAATTTATGAATATTTATTATACTCAAAATTAATTAAGGAAATTTGAATATTATTTTAAAAAATCAAAAGATGAAATACCCTTTTTATAGTAAGTAATTATCGAAAGAAAATATTAATTTTTTAACATGAGTTCATTAACATAATTTGTAAAATAGAAAATGTGATAATGTGACAAATCATATATTATGATATGATCCGAATTTTAAGAATACAAATTCAAACTTATATATTACATGAAGGTAATTGTTATATTACCTAGCTAGGCTATATATTAGGTTCCCTCTTGTGTTGTCAAAGATTATACCCTCTTCCTACTGATTACTAAAAACAAATAAACAATCTGTTTTTATTTCTATTTTTGTTATGTTTTCCTTCTTTTGCCCATATATAGTTGTACAACTGATCGATCGGGGAAATGAAACACAAATCAACGTTATGGTATAGTGAAAAAAGCCATTATTTTATTCACTTCAGTAGATTTTAAACTGAACTAAATGGGAAACTAGCTCTAACGATCAGTCAATCAGATCTTGATTTAAGTTTCAGGAGTAGTGGTTTGTGATGAAAGAGACAAAATGGAGACAGGAGAAATAAGCAAATTAGTTCATATGATAATTCCACTGATAAAAAAAAGTCCATATGATAATTGATTGCCGATAAGTGGTTGCAACAGAGATGATAAATTGGCAGAAGTATACAAAGTAGAATAAGTCTATTTGGGAATATGTAGCACAGGTAAGTCTGATAGGTGTATAGCGGCCCCGGGCGAAGCAACACCACATGTGCATTACACCACATTTAAAACATATTTTCTAATTTGGCTATATATATATGTATATGATTGTTGGATTAATTCAACAGGTGCTACATTCATGTAAATTATTAAAGATTGACTTTTAATGAAAGATATCAAAATATGATGGTTGTTGTGGCATAAAAGTGGTTAAAGTTGCAGCTATTTAAAAGTGATATGAAAGATGAATTTAACATTTTTTAAATATATTTTTTTAAATTTCATTATTTTTTAAAAAGTATCATTGTGACAATTAAAAAAACTGTATGATAACATAAACAAATATAAATATTAATTTATATTAAATTATAATTTTTTTATATTATACATTTTAATGAAAATCTTAAAAAATGGCATAAAAGAAAAAGAAAACATTTTCTATATTATTATATGTAAATATACATGTTAAAATATTATTTAAAATTAATTAATCCTTATTTATATTTTTTAATTTTATAATTTTGAATTAATTCCTTTTATTTATATTATTTTATTATCTTTTAAAAATTATTTTTTTCTTAAAAAAAACACACAAAAAATAGTCAAAAATTCGGGTTATGGACCTAAATTCTTAATTTAGTTTTGAAAATTACAGCATAAATTCGAGTTTTTTTAATCCAAATTTAGATTGTAAACAGTAAATATATAAATTTCTATTGATAATAATTAATAAATACACACGTATCTTTATGTATATATTACATATTTTTGTATGTTTGTGTGAAAATTTCCAACGAAAGTGAAGTGCGGAATCAGTGTGGACTGTTGAGCAGGCTAATGCCCTCCCTCATTTGGTCACTATCAAACCATCAATAATGCTTCTGCAAATGCTTATGTAAGGCATAAAAGTGGAGTTTGAATTGGTGGCAAAAACAGTGAATGGAAAGCTCATTTTAAGAAAACGGTAAGTAGCGATGAGTTGTAAGAGTACTTCAAATCAATCGTGCTATTGGCTTTGGATAAGAGTGTGCATTAAGTGCATGCAGATTGCAGACAAGTAAAGCATGTGAGTGATAACGAGAGGCGACTTATATAATCAAAATTGTCTTGACTAACTAACTGTATGGAATAGACCAGAATCATAATATACAAGCATAAGACAATTCTTACTTTCATAGGAATGGGTATTTGCATGATTCCATGCTAATTATTAAGACACTATTTGAGTAGTTTTAACTTTCAATTAAGAATAATTATGACGGTTTATGCTTACAGAGTATTTTTTTTAGGTGAACAATTCTTTCCTAAGAGTCTCATGTCATTAAGTTCGGTTTCGGAAAATGTATTCCTGTTTTGCCATTGTTTTTTCTTGATTAAATAAATAAATATCTATTTGATACTTGAATATATAAATAAGTGATAATTTAATTATTGAAAGAATATTTTTTTTTTAAAATTCCTGACATAAACTTAACATCAAAGGGTAATTATCATATTTTTTATACATTGCGTACATGATTATTATTAATTTATACATTTAAGAACTAAAATATCATTTTCCATTAAAAAGGGAAAAGAAAAGAAAGAGAACGACTAGACCAAGACAAATATAGAAAAGAAAAAGAGGGGATAGGTTGTACGGTACAAATAGCAAAACAATGGGCAGTGATTGATGTGTGAGCGATTCAAAGGTGTAATTTTAATTTCGTTCCTGCAAGACTGGTTAAAAGGTAGAATAAATTTGGTTTTGAATAAAACTAGAATAAATTTAATTTATTTTTTTGGTACATAAAAAATTATGACAAAGAAATGACGTCTCAATTAATTAAAGGCATGAAAAATCTCCAAATTCAGTATATAATTAACTTAAATTTAAATATATTTTGGATTTTAATATCAAATCAACTTATTTTAAAAAAATTAATTGTTTAATTTTAGATCAAACCAGATTCAAATCAATTTATGATAAAATTTATTGATAAGTAATATCAACTAAATAATCTAATTGATTACCTTTGATGAAATTTTCCTTCTGAGACAATTTTTTTCCACCTACACGATTCAAGCTTGAGATCTTGGTTAAGGAACAAAACTTAATTCCCGAACCTAATTTCTTTAGACAAAAAACATGTTGATAGCTAAAACTTATTTTAAAGAGAAAATAAGTTATTCACTAATAGTGCAAAAAATATTATAATTCAATCACAATCTATTATATATATAAATTTGTTGACTTATAATAATTACTTAAAATTATATTGATTGTGATTTGTGATAGAGTAACAGAGTAAAATTATTTTACACTTTTAGTATATGATTATTAAACTCTATTTTAAAATAGTTTAAAATTAATTTTAAAAATAATTTTTGTAACAAAAGAATTTAAAATCCATATGAGTTAAAAAAACAACTAAGGATTGGTTTGCATTTTGGTTTGATTTAATATAATCTTTTTTTTGTTATAGTACAACCCTCCGTTAATAAATAAGAATTTACTTTTTGGTTACAATCTCTGAATTTTTAAACTATCGCTTTGGATTAATAATTTTTATTTATATATCATTTTAAAAGTTTAAGATATTATTGAAATTTATTTTGATTATATTTAAATCTTAAAAATATTATTATTTTAATTAAAAATATAATTATAAGGATAATAGAAAAAAATAAAATGAGAATCTATTCAAAATTTAATAAAAACTTTGACATATAATTTATTTTATAATCTACTCACAAAATATTTAAATGACAAAACAAATAGCAATAATATATTATGTCATGTTGATGTGTTGTGATATTGTTCAGTGAATTTTTTCTTTTCTTTACTGCTTTAATGATTTTTTTTCTATTAACATGTTATTGTATATATTGACGATTAATTTTTATTGAAGAATTTTTTTTATTATCTTTGATGGGATATCATCTCTCTTACCATTTGCCAACCATTTTTTTTCTTCCTTTTTTTGACAAAATGTTTTTTTCCCTTAACAAATCTTAAACTTGAGATTTTTAAGCTAAGTCCGGTTTCGGTGGTATCAATCGCGATCATTGTTGTTTTCATGTCGTACAAGTTAATAACTTTCTTTTTTATACATACAACGTGTAATGGAATTACGGAAATGTGATGCTTTTATTTGGTACATAAAATACAACACCTAATTTGCCGGCTTTTATAAAACTAAGTTTTCAATTTTCATATACAAATATACTTTTAAGAATAACTAAGTGCATGTTTTGATTGAGATTTACAAAATCAATTCAAGTCTTATTTTTATAAAACCAAATTTGTGTTTAAGTTTTTTATATGTGAAAACGTATTTTGGGGGTAATCAAAATGTTACGAAAATAAATTTACTCTTCAAACTAAGTTTACAATTCCCCAAACATATTCTAAATATGTTACCAAATTAAGTTTATTCTCCAATCTGAATTTGAAACACCCGAAATCCAAAACCAATTAAAAATAGCCATTATTTGGTACATACAACTGTTAGAAATCAAACTCAATTTGCATCTCTAGATTAGTCCACAATCTACAAGGGTCTGGAAGCTTCTAGAAACATATGGAAGCTTGAAGAAACTTCTAGAAGCTTATAGAAGCAAGTAGAAACTTCTAGAAATATATGGAAGCTTGTAGAAGCTTATGGAAACTTCTGGAAGCTTATGAAAGACTGTAGAATCTTGTGGAAGCTTCTGGAAACATAAGGAAGATTGAAGAAACCTATAGAAGAATCTAGAGACATAGTGAAGCAAAGAGTAATGAAGAAGATAGGAGAAGAATCTAGAAATCTCACAAAGCAAGTATAAATAGGGGTAGAGGCTCTTGGCTAGAAGCTAGTGTCTTGGTTGAAAGCAAGTGTGTAGATGTGAGTGTGGGTGTGGAAGAAGCAAGTAAGTGTAGAGTGAAAGTGAGCTTGAGAAAATAATTAGCAAAAGTGAGTGAGTGAAACTCAAAGTAGTCCTTGTAAAGTTCAAGTGTGTGAAAGTATTTGTAACTTGAGTTTCTCTAAATAAAAGATGTATACTTTCATTTTCAACAAGTGGTATCAGAGCTGGTTGTCCAGGACTGAGTAATTCTAAAGGAGGCTAGTGATCAAGGATCACCATAACGAAATTCTGCACCGCACAATCTGGGATTGTGTAGCTATTTGATCTGGGATCAGGCTTGCTTGGTAGAGTGCGAGGCATCACCAAGTCACAATGGCAGATATTTCCAACTCAGCCAGCGGGATTGAGAAACTCAACAACAACAACTATAACAATTGGAGCGTCCGCGTGAAGTTCTACCTGTAGGGTCAGGATCTATGGGACATAGTAAATGGAGACACGACCACAGCACCCACGGAGGCGAATGAATTGAGAAAGTGGAAGTTGAAAGCTGGAAAAGCTATGTATGTTCTCGCAGTAACAGTTGAAGATGAACTATTGCAACATATCAAAAGTGCAGAGACTCCGAAGCAAGCATAGGACACCTTGTCGGCATTGTTTGCGCGCAAAAATGATGCGAAGCTCCAACGCTTGGAGAATGAACTTCTATCAACATCTCAACAGGATAAAACAGTAAGTCAGTATTTCTCCAAAATTAAATCTATTTGTGAAGAAATTTCAAAGTTAGATCCTCAAAATGCAATATCAGAAACACGCATGAGGAGAATAATTATTCATGGGTTAAGGCCGGAATATAATGGAATTATTACGGCAACCCGTGGGTGGGCCAAAGAGCCAACTCTTACAGAGTTGGAAAACTTACTAGCCAATCAGGAAGCGTTAGACAAACAAATGTCTAATGTCTCCATAAATGAAGATGAGAAGACCCTATTTAGCAAGAGGAAAGGATTCAAGACAGATGTTACCCGACCAAAACCAAGATTGGACTACAAAAATCAAGAAGGAAGAGATAAACAAAGGCAAGATAGAAGAAGCTCACAGCACGGGGGAGTTCGACAAAGACGAGATGTCGGGCAAAAGAAAGATTATCGTCGAAATAATTTGTGTTACAACTGAGGCAAAAAAGGACACTTTGCACGAGACTGTTGGTTCAAAAAAGAAGAAAGTAATATTGTAACCTCCGCCCAAAATGAAAACAACGGTGAAGAAGAATGGGATTTCCAAGCATCAATTGCAGTAGAAGAATCCATGGAGCTCGCTGCTTCTTGTGTTGCAGAACTAGAGGAGGAGATTGCACTTGCCACGGTAAGTGATAAATTAATTAATTATAATGATGATTGGATTGTGGACTCCGGGTGCTCCAATCATATGACTGGAGATGTGACGAAGTTAGAAGATGTGATTGAGTATAAAAAAGGGCGAGTAGTTGTTACAACAAATAATGCAAAATTTCCCATCACTCACGTGGGAAAGGCAACAATAGTGTCTCGATTTAGTTGCAGCCAAACACCATTGGAAAATGTGTTCCATGTGCCAGGGATGAAGAAAAATTTACTCTCAGTCTCACAGCTCACAGCTTCGGGGAATTATGTGGTGTTCGGACCAGACAGTGTAAAGGTGTACAAAAATCTGAAGCAGATAGGCACACCACTCATGGAAGGAAGGCGCTTGGAGTCTGTCTATGTGATGTCCGCCCAAACGGCATACGTGGACAAGACTAGGAAGAACGAAACAACTGACCTGTGGCATTCACGACTCGGACATGTGAGTTATCATAAACTTAAGGTGATTATGAAGAAGGCGATGTTGAAAGGTCTTCCCTCATTAGAAGTCCAGGAAAGTACGGTGTGTGCTGGATGCCAGTACGGAAAAGCACATCAACTACCATACGAGGAGTCACACTATAGAGCTAAGGAGCCGCTTGACCTGGTCCACTCAGACGTATTTGGGCCCATAAAGCAACCATCCATAAGTGGCTTCAAGTACATGATTACCTTCATTGATGATTTTTCAAGGTACGTGTGGCTGGACTTTATGAAGGAAAAATCAGAAGCTTTTTCCAAGTTTAAGAATTTCAAAGAGAAGGTAGAAAAGGAAGTAGGACGGAATATAAGTTGTTTTCGTACGGATAATGGGGGAGAATACACATCAAAAGAATTCACGGAATATTTATGAAATAGTAAGATACGAAGACAATTCACTTGTCCGAATACACCTCAACAAAATGGAGTTGCGGAAAGGAAGAACCGCCATTTGGCAGAGATATGTAGAAGCATGTTACACGCAAAGAACGTGCCACCTCGATTTTGGGCTGAGTGTATGAAGACAGCAGCACATATTATTAATAGACTACCCTAAGCAAGGCTTGAGTTCATTTCACCTCATGAGAAGTTGTGGAATGTGAAGCCTACGGTGAGTCATTTTCGAGTTTTCGGTTGTGTCTGCTACGTTTTCGTGCCTGATCATGCTAGAACAAAGTTCGATAAAAAGGCAATACGATGCATATTCGTCGGCTATGACAACGAAAGAAAGGGATGAAAGTGTTGTGATCCCTCAACAGGAAGGTGCTACACATCAAGGAATGTAGTGTTCGATGAAGTGTCATCTTGGTGGCCAACAAAGGAGGTGGTGTTACCGAATACTAATGAAGTTGAAGAAAAATTACAGCAAGATGGAGCTGAATCCCAAGAAGTACACAAAGAAGATCAATTTGTGTCTGCAGAAAAAGCAAATAGCCCATGGCAAACTGGAGCGCTACAACAAGGTTTTGAAGAAGAAAGGCCAAGCCAAGTTGAAGAATTTGAAGAAATGGGAGATTCCTATCCAGCACTAAGAAGGTCTTCAAGACAAAGGAGGTCAAATCCTAAGTATGCTAATGCAGCACTAATTGAAGAGGAGATAATTCAAGAGCCAACTTCGTATGAAGAAGCAAAACAGGTGAAAGAATGGAGAAAGGCCATGGACGAGGAGATTCAAGCACTACAACAAAATCAGACGTGGGAGATAGTACCAAGGCCTGCAAATGTACAATCAATATCCTGTAAGTGGGTGTACAAAGTGAAGACTCGACCGGATGGATCGATAGAAAGGTACAAGGCACGATTGGTGGCTCGAGGGTTTTTGCAGAAATATGGCATAGACTACGATGAGACTTTTAGTCCTGTAGCAAAGATCACCATAGTACGTGTTTTAATTGCACTAGCAACAAGTAAAACTTGGAAGCTTTGGCAGATGGATGTTAAAAATGCTTTCTTACATGGAGAGCTAGATCATGACATATACATGGAACAGCCCCAAGGATTCCAAAGCAAGAAGCATCCAACCTATGTCTGCAAGTTGAAGAAAGCACTTTATGGATTGAAACAGGCACCAAGGGCTTGGTATGCTAAAATAGGAGAGTTCCTTATCCAAAACGGGTACTCTCTGGCACCAGCTGATTCAAGCTTATTTGTCAAAGCTAAGGGCGGAAAGTTGGCAATTATTTTGATATATGTGGATGACTTAATCATCACAGGAGATGATGAAGAAGAGATTCAACAAATAAGAGCTAATCTCTCAGTACGATTCCAAATGAAGGAACTTGGAGAACTGAAGCATTTCCTTGGTCTTGAAGTTGAAAGAACCAATAATGGAGTATTTTTGGGGCAACAAAAATATGTTAAGGAACTCCTGCAAAGATTTGGGATGATCAATTGCAAGCCAATATCTACACCAATCGAACCAAATACAAAATTGTGCACAGAAGAAGGCCAAGAACTGGAAGATTCAAGAGTGTATAGAAAATTGGTGGGTAGTTTAATCTACCTAACACTAACACGACCTGACATTGCATTCGCAGTGGGAGTTGTAAGCCGATTTATGGAAAAGCCGAGGAAACCACACTTAGAGGTTGTACGACGTATACTAAGGTACGTAAAAGGAACCTTTGATCTCGGAATTTTCTACAAAAAGGAAGAAGATGGCAAAGTAGAAGGTTACTGCGATGCTGATTATGCTAGTGATCATGACACTCGACGCTCTACTAGTGGAAGCGGAATACAAAGCAACAGCAATGGCAGCACAGGAATGTACATGGTTGATGCAGCTTATGAAGGACTTACATCAACCTGTTGACTACGCAGTAGACCTCTATTGTGATAATCAATCAGCTATATGATTGGTGGAGAACCCAGTCTTCCATGCAAGGACCAAGCATGTGGAGGTGCATTATCACTTTATTCGGGAAAAGGTGTTACAAGGACATATTAAGATGAAATACATGAAAACCGAAGGCCAAGTTGCAGACTTATTTACTAAAGGACTCAACGGCGTGAAACTGCAAGAGTTTAGAAGGCAACTTGGTATGGTTGCTAGATCGACTTTAAGAGAGAATATAATTGGTATGCAAAGTTGAGTTTGAGGGGGAGTGTTAGAAATCAAACTCAATTTGCATCTCTAGATTAGTCCACAATCTACAAGGGTCTGGAAGTTTCTAGAAACATATGGAAGCTTGAAGAAACTTCTAGAAGCAAGTAGAAACTTCTAGAAATATATAAAAACTTGTAGAAGCTTATGGAAACTTCTGGAAGCTTATGGAAGACTGTAGAATCTTGTGGAAACTTCTGGAAACATAAGGAAGATTGAAGAAACCTATAGAAGAATCTAGAGACATAGTGAAGCAAAGAGTAATGAAGAAGATAGGAGAAGAATCTAGAAATCTCACAAAGCAAGTATAAATAGGGGTAGAGGCTCTTGGCTAGAAGCAAGTGTCTTGGTTGAAAGTAAGTGTGTAGATGTGAGTGTGGGTGTGGAAGAAGCAAGTAAGTGTAGAGTGAAAGTGAGCTTGAGAAAATAA
>CM023950.1:1784336-1818792 GCA_013407115.1 Glycine latifolia
GTAGCAAAAGTGAGTGAGTGAAACTCAAAGTAGTCCTTGTAAAGTTCAAGTGTGTGAAAGTATTTGTAACTTGAGTTTCTCTAAATAAAAGATGTATACTTTCATTTTCAACAACAACACGTAAGTGACGTAATGATTTTATATGCTACATTATATGGTACATACATGAATTGAATGGTTATTATTTATTAAAACTCATTGCGAATTGTTCATGTAGGAAATTAAAACTCATTATGATAATACATTATTGTTTCAGCCGCGAGTTGTTAGGGTGTCCAACCAGACTTGAAAACAAAAACAAAACATGAGGCACATTCTCATGTTTTGTCGCATTCACATACAACAAATTAAGAAAAGCTGTATAAAAATGTCTGAACATCTTAATACGAATCGACATAAAAAAAAAGAGAATATATGATAAGTAATATAAATATATAATAATATGAATAAAAATTATAGAAAGAAATAAAAGATATCAAATAGCAAGTATATGATATCCGAAGGGTGTATAATATTTTTCAATTTAAAATGCTCGTATTAGCTAGTAAAAGAAGAAGGTGAGAAAAATTGTAGGTCTGATTCTTCCACTAGCTAATAATAAAAATTAATAATTAATATTTATTCGATAAAAAAATGCTCTAGTTATCTCAACAGAATATAGATACTCCTTTTCTTTTATGCTAAAACTTTCAAGACTGCAGCTTCGGGTATTTGCATGAACTATTAACCACAAAAACCAATAATTATCATACATTAAATTAGATTACAAAGAAAACATAACTAAAAAATCATGAACTGTTAAACATGCAACTGTAGAGCCTAGCTGTTATTTATATTGTGTAGGAAACTCGAAGTCCCTGGTCCGCCACTGCACGATCACGAGTGTTCTTTTCAATATTATTTATCTGCATTATTGAATCCTGGTCGGGTAGGAGTGAGAGTGATCACATTGTTGATTATGATTTCACAGAATTATGAAAGTGCTTTAATTCCTTGAAAAGTAATGATATTTAAACGTCGATAAATCATAAATTTTTCATTAACATCTCAAAATTTTCTATATCTCTCTTTCATATTATATCACCAATTAAATCAATTACTTATTTTTTTTCTCATATCTTTGAGATGTAGACACCTAATACTAATAATTTTCCTTCCCTAATAAATAGGAAATGAGTGATGATATTTATTAGACCCTCGTTATCTACAAACATCTCATCAATACCATTCATATTTTTCTCTTTATTTTTTTATTACATCATCATATATCAATTTTATTAGTCATTTATCTTTCATTTCTTCTTATTTCTCTTAAGATATAGGATAAATAGTCATTTTTGTCCTTAAATGTGTAAAGTACTGACAAACCCGTTCTTGAAAAATAAAAATTCAAATTTGTATACTTGAAAGTGAAAAAAGTGTGACAAATCTATCCATCCGTTAACTTTCGTCCGTTACCATTAATATTCAGGGACGAATTTGTTAGCTTTCTACCCAAATTATAATTTAATATTCATATTCTCCTTTTTCTAATTATTGCAAGCATAAAATTATAATAAGTACTTAAAAATTAGGAAAGCAAGCATAAGTTAAAACAAACATAATAATAAGTATAATATTGATTAATAAGCATAATTTGTATGTTTTCTAAAATTTATATTATAACAACATTAGATAATGACAAAATCAAGTTGGGTATCATCTTTATGTAAGAATTAAATTAATGATTATGCATTTTAATTTGTTTGAGTCTTATATTTTAGGTAAGTATAATCTCATGTTTTTACTTTGAAATTTCTAATGTGATAGTACATTACCCAAAATATGAGATCCAAACAAAAATGCACAGCTGTTAAGTTAATTCTTACAAAAAAAAAAAGACGTAACTTGATTTTGTCATTACCTAATATTGTTATAATAGAAATTTTAGAGCAATAAACAAATTATGTTTATTAATCAATATTATGCTTATTATTATGTTTGTTTTAACTTATGCTTGTTTTTCTAATTTTTAAGTATTTATTGTAATATTATACTTGCAATGATTAAAAAAGAGAAAATATGAAGATTAAATTATATTTTAAGTAGAAAGTTGACAAATTCGTCTCTAAATATGTAGTGCATTGACAAATTTGTTCCTGAATATTAATGGTAACGGACGAAAGTTAACGGATAGATAAATTTGTCACGCTTTTTTTACTTTTAGGGACAAAAATTTAAATTTTCATATTTCAAAGACAAATTTATATATGTTTTACATATTCAAAAATAAAAATGACTATTTAAATTAAGATATGGTGTAACGTGTCCAAGAATGACTAATAAGTGTCAGGTGAGGTTAGAAGATCGAGTGTCCTAATTGACACCTGTAAAAAATGTGTAACCTAACTAAGAATATTATTATATGATTCATACTATATATAGTATACATACAGATAGTTAGAAAGATTTCAGCTCCAACTTCCAACTGCGTGTGGTATCCTTATAGATTGGCTTATTTGCCCTTTTTCATTTTTGAAGTATTGTATTAGTCTGTGTCTGGTGATATTGCTTCGTCACTCACTGAAATTGAACAATGGCACTTTCCTTCAGGGAAGAAAGAGATACCTTTGGACCCATTCAAGTTCCCTCCGACAAGTCGTTTTTCTTTGCCTTTTTCCTCTCTTTTTTTTCCTCTTAAAACAGAAAATATTTATGATCTGACTATGTTGTGTTTCTGCACTACCGTTAGATTATGGGGAGCACAAACTCAAAGATCGTTGCAGAACTTCGATATCGGTGGCCCCCGTGAACGCATGCCCGAACCCATCATTCGCGCCTTTGGCGTCTTGAAGAAATGCGCTGCTAAGGTTCAATAAATATTTTTCACCTCTTCTGCACTGCATGCACCATCTCTTCTACACTTGACTTGCAGTTGCAACACGACTGTGGTGATAACTACCAGCAAAAATGACACACTTGTCTTAGTGTTAGTTTTGCAACTAAGAGATGATATTTCAACGCCCACTAGTTTTATATACCTCATCAACAATTCTTATTTTTCTTTATCTTTTTTTTTTTGCATTATCTCTATAATTGTTTTTCTAATTTCTCTAAGTTTCAAATAGTTTTTGGGTGTAAAAAAATATTTACTCTTTCCTTTTGAAGATGTATAAACTGTGCCTGTGTCATACAACTTTTTTTGTTGTTGTTGAGAGTGTCATACAACTGGTTAGTAGTTTGTTTGGCCTCATTAGATATATGACAGGACAGAAATTCAATCGTCCCTTAAGTGAATAGAGAAATCCATCAAATTAAATGAAAACTAAAAAAATCCATTCAAAAACCAAAAATCGATCTAATTTAGATTAGATTGGATTTCAAATTTAACTTTAATCCAAACAGAATTTATATATATATATATATATATATATATATATATATATATTTATAAATTTATAACATCTCTCATATTTATATTTTATTTCTTACATATTTATAAAATTTACATAAATTATGCTACTAATTTATGACAAATATATTTAGTTAAAGTTAACATTTTAGTAATTATTTGAGTAAAGATATATAAATATAACTATCAAGTTTGAAAATTTATTTAATGGTATATATTTAAATATTTATACTGCTATTAATTATATTCTGACTTATAAATGAAATATTTTATATTTTAATTATTTTTGTTATATTTATTATGAATCTTAATATTTTCTATTAAAAAACAAAAATAAAACGAAAATTGATTCAACTGAAATTGCTTTAGATTGGATGGATAGATTGTATTTTAAAATTTAAAACAAATCGATTGAATGATAAGTTAAGAAACTAAATTGATTGAATCGATTAATTTTATACTTCAAAACGAATCCAATATGCTAGTACGCTCTAATAGTTGAATACCTAGATCCACATATAAGGATAACGATGATTAGGGTCTAAGTAGGATATTATAGTATGTTTCCAATACTTTATTTGAAAAAGGAAAAATATGTCTTTAGTTTCAATATTTTTGTAAAATTTTGTTTTTAATCCTCAAAATTTCATATCATCTAATTTAGTTAATATATTTTACACAAAAATTTATTTTTAGTCTATCATCCCCACATATTTCTCACAAATGATGTTAACTTTTGTTTGATGTGGAAAATATAGTATTTTTTAAAATTGATTAAAAAAGGAAGTGAAAATTTGTTTTATTTGTCATGTTAAAAATGACATCAATATCTTATATTTGATGATGGACTAAAAACAAAGTTTTTGTAAAGTACAATAATTAAATTGAATAATATGAAATCATAGATACTAAAAACACGATTTGATGAAAAAATATAACAATTAAAAATATATTTTGCTTTCAAAAATATTACACCTTACCTTATACTCGCCTGATGGATAGTCATCATAATCCTTATCTTAAACATTTATTTATTTATTTAAGGAGAGATTCATTTATTTCAAGAATCATAAAGTTATTTTTAAAATAAGTGGATCCCTTCCCTCCCTATATATACACACACCTTATACCTTTTCTTAAAAATATTTATTATTAATTTGAATAATCATGTGATAAAATTTATTTTCTCATTACTATTAAGGAGCATAAGATATATGTGTAGATGTAATTATTATTATTTTAAGAAACTGTACTTGTTTTAGACGCTACTTCTCTCCCTCCAAAAAATAATATTATCTATTTGTATAATATAAATCTGAATCGTAATTTTAAAAGAGAGTGTTTTAATAGTTATTCTCCAACAAGAGTATTTTTAGGAATTTTTCTTAAAGTATTTTTTTGGATATTTTTTTAATTGTGGGGGTTGTTATGACTCGGCACATTTATTATATATTTTACATCTTTTATTCTTTCAAATATTTAATTAATTTTAATTTCTAACTTAAATACTTAATTTGATTTAGGAACTAGCCTAATAAACTTCTTGCTCAGCTGTTATAATTCATTATCATTATATTCTTAACTATATACTTATTGCAGTAAAAAAAATATACATGATTTTTTTTCTGGAACTATATACTTTATTTTTTAAAATTGCTTATTGCATTCAATCTATCCTTTCATTTTAATTTCCAAATTGAATTTTAGTTTTTTTTTTAAAAAGCAATAGATAGTAACAACCTTGTACCCCAATATAAATTATTTATTATAAATTTAAAATATAATTTTTATTTAAAAATATTTATTTATAATAAATTTTAATATAATATAATTTATATACTCAAACTATTTATTTATTATACATTCTAGCTATATAAAAAAAAATTTGGCAATACCGTTATAAAATACTAATTTGTATTAAACATAAATTTCATAAATAAATTTACAATTTATATAAGGGAATCTAACTCAATTAATTAAATAGCCATGAATTTTTTTATTCATAAAAATTAAACTCAAATACTATACATTTTACAATAACTAACACATTATTCAATTAACGTTAAATCGATTTGATCATATTATAATTGTAATGATCATTTTGTATACTTATTACATTATTTTGTATGAACAATTTTTCAGAATATGAAATCATGTTTGATTTTTTATATTTAAACCTTAAAAATTGAAAACTTTGAACAAGGACAAATTGAAGAAAAAAAAATGTATTAATCTTGATTAGATTTCAACTTCCAGTAACTATTATATATTGAAAATCTTGATTTATTTGAAAAGAAAAGAAAATTGCAAGAAGCTAGTGCAAAACTCTGCTAAATCATATAAAAAGATTATAGTTTTTCAATGATCAATAACATTTCTCGTTAATTATTATTCTATCCTCTTTCAAAAAATGATCAATTGGTTGTTTTGATGCAGGTGAACATGGAGTATGGTCTTGATCCCAGCGTGGGAGAAGCAATAATGCAAGCAGCACAAGAAGTAGCCGAGGGAAAACTAAACGAACATTTTCCTCTCGTTGTATGGCAAACTGGCAGTGGCACTCAAAGTAACATGAATGCTAACGAGGTTAGTTACTAATTAATTAGTGCTTCCTTATTCCTACTAATCATTTTTAAGGTTCTGCATACAAAAAATATTATAGCTCACATTTAAGGATCCTTGATTAGTGTATGACAAACGTTCATCTTCATTCTATATTATTGATAGTTCATAATTGTATTTAAGACTTGAGAATCCATTTATTTTTTTTCTGATGTTTTAAGGTTATTGCTAACCGAGCAGCAGAGATTCTTGGCCATAAGCTTGGTGAGAAGTTTGTGCACCCAAATGACCATGTCAATAGATCACAGTCTTCTAATGATACAGTCCCAACTGTAAGCCTCTTATAATAATGATTTATGTATGTTCCCAAATTTATTGTTGAATTGGTTCGCTATCAATGGTGTACAATTCCTGATAAATTGTTTCTTACTATCTTACCTCGTATAACATATTGATTTCTTTTTAATCTATATTTGTTTACTTCTTTCCAGGTAATGCACATTGCAGCCGCAATGGAAATAAACTCAAGACTAGTCCCCAGCCTTAAAACCTTACACGACACACTAAACTCAAAGGTTTGAATTCGATCTAGTTCATTCTTTTTAGACTGGCCATAGTATGTAGGATAGATTACAGTGCCCCTCCTGTCGTGTTATTTTGAGTTATTTGCAGTATTATAAATGTGTGCTATAAACGTAAGAGTTCGGGTTAATTGGTATGTTCTTCAGTTTTTATATGCTTATCTTGTGGTTCTGGGCTTCAAGATTGTGTTTTTCTCTAGCTCTTTATCTCAACTTTCCTTTTGCTCTATCAAGTATGCACGTTGCATTCGCTAAAAAAAAGGAGTAATTATGACACATGTTAGGAAATTAACCTTGACAAAATATGTGCCTCTTGGATGAAATTTTAGAAACTGGAGGCATTTGGCTTTGTTATTGATTTTCTTTAAATGGATTTTTATCATTGCTTTTTTAATTAACTTTTTGCCTTTTCCTTTTAAAAAGTAACAGTCAGTTGAATTCAAGGATATTGTTAAGATTGGGCGCACTCATACTCAAGATGCAACACCTTTGACTCTTGGACAAGAGTTTAGTGGGTATACTACACAAGTAAGCCTTCTTATGTTTGGCTTTTGTTGATGTTGGATTGTAAAATCCGGACAGATAGTGGGGAGTGGTTTCTCATTAATCATTAATTTTTCTTCTATCTACAGGTTAAGTACGGTATTGATAGAGTAATTGACACTTTGCCACGCATGTATCAGGTTAGACACTTAAATATAAACGGGAACTGCTTGTTCTTCCCTATTTACTTTTGGAGTTCTACTAAGTACTAAGCATAGATGTTACTTGAACAGCTTGCCCAGGGTGGTACAGCTGTAGGGACTGGATTGAATGCCAAGAAGGGGTAAGTATTCTTTTTATATCTGAGTGATGGTTCTTATATTTTCTATGGTTACATTATTACAGTGTGTTGTTTATTTCTGTAAGTTGCTATTTGATGCGAACCAAAATAAATTTGATAGCAGATTTCCTTTCATTCTGTTTGGCAAATTATTCCATTTGATATGAGATTTTGATCAAGCTTGGTTTATTTTCTTACCGTGATTCAATGCCAATAAAAAGTGTACATTACTTGGAATAACGAGCATGGGCATATTCCACCGTTGGTTTTAATTTATTATGGATGTAAGTGTTTAATATTAGACATTCTGGCCTACCTTTTAAGGCTGAAGAAAATATGAATTTTGGATAAACAGTGATAATGTTGTAGATGAAATTCAGGTTTGATGCCAAGATAGCAGCAGCAGTGGCTGAGGAAACAAATTTGCCTTTTGTCACGGCAGAAAATAAGTTTGAGGCCTTGGTTTGTCACTAAGACTTTTTTTCCGTTGTATTAATTTTTCATATGCTATTTCATTACATTACATCAGTTTTTTCATTAAACATGCTTCATGCAACAAAAGATTGACTTGCAGTGTCAGTGTCCTCATATTCTCCTTTTGCAGGCTGCCCATGATGCTTTTGTTGAAACTAGTGGAGCCCTTAACACTGTTGCTGCTTCTTTGATGAAGATTGCTAATGATATACGGTTATTAGGAAGGTAGGTTGCTAGAAATATGACACCGACTCACCAGTTGCTTTTTTCTTTAATGTTCAATAGAAGATTATTCATATTATTTAATGAGCTTGCATAATGCTATCCTATTATAGTGGTCCACGCTGCGGTCTTGGTGAGCTCATTCTTCCTGAAAACGAACCAGGAAGCAGTATTATGCCTGTAAGATCCTCATGCCGACTGATTATATTTGTTACACAGTGGGCTGTTTTCTTGTTACTTTCTATAGTTCATTATTTTATTTGGGAGTTGTCTAACTCCAAGTAAAAATAGGATTAAACAACTTCATATTAGATGATTGCTACAAAAAAGACTTTGTTAGAAGAGATAAAAACTAACTTCCGGTGATCTTTATGTCTAAAAGAATTAGGATTTATTTCGGTTTTAGTTTGGATGAAATTAATCTTGCAAACTGCATTTGTAAAAGGAACTCTCCTTTTACTTCCATTTCAAACTGAGTTTCAAGTTAAAGTTGTAACAACACTTAGCTTAAAATCAGACTCAACTCAACCAAACCAAACAAGATGTTTTTTCAATTTTACTTCTTGAACATACTTTTGGGCCATCAAAATGACAATTAAACATGCACTTAAACTTTTAGTTGGGAGATATCCTTAATGCAAACAAAAGAAAATGATTAGTACAATTCTCTATGTATTTCTTAATTGTACCAATCAATTATGATGGGGTATTTTTAACCTTATATTTTTACTAGGGATAAGTTAGACGATCCCTTCTATGTGCCTTGCAATTGGAATTTGACTCTAAGCGACAACCTTATTCTGTTTTAGGGGAAGGTTAACCCGACCCAGTGTGAGGCTTTGACAATGGTGTGTGCACAGGTAGACATCACTTCATTTTATTAAAATACTTTAATGTTATGAATAATGAAGTACTGATTAACAAACAGTTTCTGTGACTAGTAATTTCTGATTTGGTGTCATGATTCACGAATTTCAGGTCATGGGAAACCATGTTGCAATCACAGTGGGTGGATCAAATGGTCATTTTGAGCTCAATGTGTTCAAGCCAATGATTGCCAATTGTCTCCTGCATGTATGTTTTATATATTTCTTATTTATAATTTATCCATCACAGAAAGTGGTTCTGGCTAGCTGTTAATTGGGTTCAAATTTTTTTAAGAGATATTATGATAGCTAAAAACTTAGTTAGAGAGTACTTTGACTCTTAGAATAATATTATCAAAAGGAAACTTATATATACTAATACTTGGACCTTTGAACTGGTCCAAGTGAACATGAAGCATAAAAACAGAGAATGTTCAAGAAGCACTAACTAAGCTTGGCATACTAGATGCTCTTTCGACAGTAAAATAGGAAATGGGGATGGAAGATACTTTAGATACCATTATGGTTTATGATTTTTTTTCCTACACTTCTCATGTGTCTGTCGTGTTGGCATGGTATATATGGTGATTGCCCAGAAAAAGAAGATAGAAGGGTAGGGTGTGTACAATATAGGGACACCACGAAGGCTTTTATGTTATTCCAAAATTTTGAAATATGAAATAATATATCCTGCAATCCTGCATTACCTAAATGATGTACTGGAATGCTTAATCTTTATTTGGATTCTGATAGTCGCTAAGACTACTTGGAGATTCATCTGCTTCTTTTGAAAAGAATTGCCTGAGAGGTATTCAAGCTAACAGGGAAAGGATTTCAAAATTATTGCATGAGGTGAGTTGTTGACTTCTTTGAAAGAAATCTCAAATGATACCAAATGTATGTTAGATTCAGACCACTATGCTAATTTACTTTGTATTTCACTTTTAATTCACCTTGCAGTCACTGATGCTTGTCACATCCTTAAACCCGGTGAGTTTCCTCTTGTTTACTCCTGAAACTTCCTTGTTTTGACATTCTTTTGAAACTGAATTCAATTTGTCTATTCCAGAAAATCGGTTATGACAAGGCAGCAACAGTTGCCAAGACAGCTCACAAAGAGGGGACTACTCTTAAGGTGATGATGCATTGTTATACTTGTTTTCCTGTTTGTCTTGCTTATTCTGACTTCTCTTTTTGAATATTAACAAAAAAATTATGCTTGCATATGATATATTAATTCTTAACAAATTAAATTTAAGAACTACATTTTTATTTATACAAGTATATCTTGCAGAACCATTTCAACTCTTGTATTCCTTTTCTTTCATTAATAGTTGTGATGTTTATATGAATGAATTGATCACTTCTTAACAGTTTTTGTGTTTTTTCGTGGATGTCCAAAAAATCTTGGCTAAATATCGAAATGAAAATGATTCTTTAGGAAGCTGCATTGAAACTCGGAGTGCTCTGCTCTGAAGATTTTGACAAGCTTGTGGTACCTGAGAAAATGCTTGGACCATCTGATTGATTGGCTCGAATGTTTTGTTCCTATAATTCCTTGTTTCATCCCCGGCTCAATTGAAGTATTATGTATTATTTATATGATAGCAAAAAATTTATATACATATATCCTAGAGCAATACAAAGACCTTAGGGTCCAGGTTTATAAATTGTGGTTATGATTACACATGCGATTACCGCGATTGTGATTATTGCAGCAGCTACAGCGTGAAATAATTTTATGTTTGTACCTGATACTAAGAATGTTATATAAACTTTTTTTTACAGAATGTTATATAAACTTGTATAATATTAATACAATTAACCTTAACTAAGCCAAACTCTATTCTAAAATTTAAACCTGCGTATCAAAGGAGTTTCTATCAAAATTATGGTAGAATCTTCCCAATAATATGGACATTCAAAGTAAGTTTAAGCACATTTAGAATCACAAAAATACCAATTGAGCCTATACAAAGTCTTAAATGAACCAAACAACTTCTAATTAAGCTTTCTAAAAATCCCGGGTGCAATGCAAAATCACCACTAAAAGAATTTTACAATTACGATTTCAAAATGACTATTTTAGAACAATCATGAAAACCAAAGTCATTAAAACTTCATTCAAAGCTAGAGGAGGAATCTTCAAGTAGAAGATTTTGTTTCTTTTTCCTTTTCCCATAATGTGATCCACCTCATCTCTATCCCTTATCCCATATTTGGTTTGTAGGTAATCATTTAAATCACCAAGTTCGTATCATGCCTACTCCTATTATATGGCATCTTTAGTTCATCATTATCACCCTCTACGACTTTTACATTATCACCCATATCACTTGATGGACTTAAATCGCCATTATTTTCATTAAAAACTCCATTATCGTCATCAATATCCACATTTTCATAATCAATTTCCTTATGTTGCAAATTCTTCAAAAATCAATTAAAAGTATAATTTGACCTGGATCTCAATAACCCTATGGATGTCACAAGTTGTAAAGCAAATGCAGTACCCCACCCCACAATTGTGACCAAAACACTCGTCCCAGGTTCAATAAAAAAACCACCCTAATGGCACTAATGAACAGTTACACGAGGATTTGATTTCTAAGACACAACTCAGTTCCATTTTTAAGCAGGGAGGGATTGTATACAGGGACATATGGCAAGAGTTTTTAAAATCTTCCTTGATTATTAAGTTAGTAACTTGCTGAAGTTGCTCATGAAAGCATAAAAAGTTATCCAAACATCCCTACGTCGTCTGCGTCAAACTAACAAAAGCTCATTATAATTGAATAAGGTATAATTTCATCGGGAAATTATTACGAGGTACGCAAGAACTTATCGAGTCAAGAAACCTTCATAATTAACAGGCAAGTATATCGAAGCCAGGTGCTTTACGACAAAATAGCAGCATAAACAAATAAACATAATACAAATTGCTGATATGCAACTTAAATTTTGAACAAAACTAACACGGTCTAAGAAAACGAGACAATCTGTCAAAAAAAACATTAGCCATGTAAATCAGGCTGCCAGCCACATTGAAGATTCAATGCCCTTCCTTCCGATCTCCAAAAATGTCACTTTTTTTATTTCTTTGATGCTCTGCGCAAAGCAGATTTTCATTTAGACCACAATATGGACAGCAAATAAAAGAAGCTATTTAAGCAAAGGCATGAACCACAATACTCACTGGGCTGGCTGGGACGCTATTGCAGATGGAGCACTTGGGGCTGCTGATGGCTTCTCTCCAGGGCCCTACACAATTAAGAGAAAATGGGTCAAATTCTTCCATACAACTTTATCGACAATTCTTAGTGATGTAAATTGCCAAGCAGAGCGACTAAGAAAATACAAATTCATCTATATATAGACGAACAGATAGACTCTCAACATTAGAAAACTCACTTGAGCCAAACGCTCTTCTCTCCTAGAGTTTTTCCTCTCCCTGCTAGCCTTGTTCTTGGCACGCTTAGCCTCAAACTGGTCAGACAAGGTCTTTTCTCTTGCCTTCTCAGCCTTGGACTTGTGTATGCTCTCCATCAAGACTCTCTTGTTCTTGAAGACATTACCCTTTACCTTCATGTACATATCATGGTACATATGCTTGTCAATCTTGTTTGCTTCCCTGTACTTGCGAAGCAATCGTCTGAGGACACGCATCCTCCTCATCCAAAGGATTTTGGTGGGGAGCCTAGCCTCTCTTGTACCCTTACGCTTACCTATTAATTTTTTATTTAGGCAAAAACTGTCAATGCTTTTTGCAAGTGCCTAGGACCATATAGAAATTCATGACACGATGCCCAGATAGCAATATTTCATTTTTGAATAAATGGTCAATTTAGTTCCTAAATTTGGGATTCATTGTCACTTTAGTTCTTAGATTTTGTTTTTAAAAAAGGTCTCTAAAATTGTAAATCATTTCATACAAGTCCCTACCACTAACTGCCAACTTGGTCCCTGGACATGTGTTAACATGTTATATGTTCATTTAAGTCACATGTTTTGTTGCATATAACTTTTGGGTGACGGATCACAGTTTCAGGGACTGTTTGAATTTAGTTAATTCTAGGACTAAAGTGACAACAAATCACAATTACAGGAACTAAATTGATCATTTACTCTTTCATTTCCATGTCCATTTTTAGTCTCCACTAGTCTAGAATAGCTAGTTCAGCCTAAACTAATAGCATGGCACATCTATTACATTGGTCTTTCCAATTGAAATGCAACTCAGTTTAATCCTACAAGGTTTTAAATGTTTGATGACCACAGGTTCATTTGCAATTAGCAAAAACACACTCAATGTTAGAAAAAGTTACATACCATAACCAGAGTGACGTCCCTTCCTCTTGGCCTCCTTCATTCTGCGAGCACGGGAACGGGAGTGAATCTTAGTTGGCTTCCTGATAATGAAACCATCCTTAACCAATTTCCTTAGGTTTTGTCCTGCAAAACGAATCACACCAAACTATGAAACCAATTCGTCAACAATATAAATCAACAGCATAATATTCCAATAAGTGAAAAATGGCGTAGAATTAAGTGAATTCGGTGAAAAGAAGCTAATGAGAAGTGAAAGAGAGATAGATTGAGAGTGCGTACGAGAATTGGCCATGGATATTTCATTGACCTCATTAGGGTCAAGCCAAACTTTGCCTCTACCACACTTGAGAACGCTAGCGGCAAGCCGCTTCTGAAGTTTCAGAGACACCATCTCTCTCTCTCTCTCTCCGGTGGAATGGGAGAACGGAGTTAGGAGGCACGATATATAGCACTCGTATCTGTCAGAAACTGTAGGTTTTGCTTATTATTATTATTTTCTGTGCTTGCAGCGCAAGGTATTTTAATTGACCATTTTCTGGGCCTTGTTGACAGTTAATACGCCAATTTGTGTTCGACATTATTTCACGCGGTCCATTGTCAAATGCTGCTACTTTAGAGCACTCGTATTTTTCAGATAAACTTTTGTAGTTACAAAAGTAAGATAGTAAATTTTATAAATTTATCCTTTGAAATAATAAATTTCCTTAAAAATTTTCTGTTGCTAAATCAAATAAATCTTCTCATAAAAAAATATCGCATAAGTACGTATAATGGGTTTAATTAGGAATAAATTCAGAAAACCTTCACGGGAAGGACAAAAATAAACAAAATTTTAGATATATAATTATATTAATGAATTGTAGAATTATAATTTTTCTATGAAAGCTTATGAATAAATTTTTAAAAGAAATGATGGAGGGAGAACTTTATTCCTTATACTTTAGATTCATCCTTATTTTCAAACTAAACACAAATTAAATAAATTAATAGGTACAACCTTGGTTCCGCTTTATTTATTTATTTTCGCGGATCATCAAGAAGTTCCAAATCCAATAAAAGGTCAAATTAAAATACCTTGCGCTACACGCACAAATCTTACCATGTCATAAACTAAATCTACTGAATGTTAGCTCAAATAAACACTTGCATCAAGATTGGTTCTTGAGCTACCTATTTAACATCAAGCACATTTTAAGTTGAACTAAGTTTTTTTTTTAGATGAAAAAGTTGAACAATTACTTAAAGTTTAAGTTTGGTTTGTAAAAAATGTCTGAATTATATCATTATTTAAACAACTGAAGGATTATGTTTATGAGTTGAGCTTGCCTTAAGAGCTATAAAACGATGATCGGTGTTCAATGTCTGGAAAATTTTTATATTTAATTATATATTATAGATTACCTTCACATGTTCGAGTACATGAAAAATTAAAGACGATGCTCTTTAAGGCGTATGTTTGGTTGCACGTTTTGATCAATTGAACATGAGTCAGACTGAAGCACAATTCTTAATTTTTCTGTTGTTTCAATGTATTGTCACAATTTTAACACTTTAACGCACCTAGCGGATGCAGAAACAAACACACACTAAGTTGCACAGGCTTTATGAACCTCTTAACATTATTGAGCACGATAGCTCATTGAATTCTATCCAAGTATTGACAATTGTTTTTAGAATTGCTTTTTCAAGAAATATTACGCATATATTTTTCTTATTAAATGCTTTAAGGCTTCTCGCTTAATAATGGGAACAAAATATGGATTCTTTATGAAAAAAATGTTGGTTGCTAATGTAGTTCATATTTGGATAGTAGTTAGAGGCTCAAAAGTACTTTTAGTGCCAAAGCAACCTTCCTTCTTCATTTGTGTTTTGGAATTCGAAAATATGCATTAGAATTTATAAAAATACATTTCTAACTTAAATCTGAACATAGCCGTAATATCTTATGTGCACAACTTTTGTGGCAAGTTATTTTACAATTTGGTAAGTAGCAATTAGTCAAGGGCATGCTTTGTTGGGACGGTCGAAACTAAAATCATTGGTTATCCTCTCCTTTCCCACCTATTAATTTAAACTCGAACCTTGAGTTTGTCTTGATACGGATACAGAGCACTTTTCTGAAGTTTAAGCTTGAATGTTAGTTTACAACGATGATCATCTCCAACGAGACTCATGAGTGCCCTCATTACAATTTGCGAATAGTCAACGAAAACACATCAGGCACAGCCTACGCCTCATGAAAGAAACAATTGGTAACCAGGCCATATTGAACAATTCTTTTTTAAGACTCATAAGAATTTTACAAGTCCAAACCATTTACTTCAGGTTTATATTCAAACCAATTTGGATGAATTGTGCAAAATTGGAACATAAGAGGTTGCACAAAGTTGCTATTTTTTGCCAGAACTCTAACTGTCTCAATAACAATAGCAATTCTGTAGTTGCACCTAATCCGGCTAATATTTTTGTTGAATTGTTTCATCGAGTATTTCATCAAAATCATGAATCATCATAGCAAAAAAGTAGAACAACAACAACAGAGGACAATAAAGTCTTATTTTGCCATTAACAATACTGTGGAAAATTTATCTTGAATACAAATCATAAAAAAAATCCGATAAAGTTCTCTGTTAGCTATATAAATGGCAAACATAGGGCAGAGTAACTAAGTCTATAACCAACATAAAGAAACGTGGCAAAAATTACTTGAGCAGAGCAACTGAAGATGCCCGCATAGATATAGACCTGCCATCCTTCAAATCTCTGTATATGCGACTCACTTCTTGGATTTCTTTGATGCTCTGCATAAAAAAGGCTTCACTTAAAGCACATCATCACAACAAACATAACATTGGAGGAAGCAATACTTCAGAAGCAGAAACAAAAAAGCATAAACATAATACTCACTGAGCTGGCTGGGATGCTGTTGCAGGTATAGCAGTTTGTGCTGCTGATGGCCTCTCTCCTGGACCCTAGACATTGAAGGAAAAAGACTTTTAAATAACTCATTACCAAATCTGGTGAGAACAATCCTTAGTGCATTAAATTGCCAAGTGCAATACTTAGAAAATATAAATTCAACATAGATTCACACAAATAGATTCTCAAAACAGTAGAGAACTCACTTGGGCCAAGCGCTCCTCCCTACGAGCATTTTTCCTCTCCCTGCTAGCCTTGTTCTTGGCACGCTTAGCCTCAAACTGGTCAGACAGGGTCTTTTCTCTTGCCTTCTCAGCCTTGGACTTGTGTATGCTCTCCATCAAGACTCTCTTATTCTTGAAAACATTACCTTTCACCTTCATGTACATGTCGTGGTACATGTGCTTGTCAATCTTCTTTGATTCCCTGTACTTGCGAAGCAAGCGCCTGAGGACACGCATCCTCCTCATCCAAAGGATTTTGGTGGGAAGCCTCGCCTCCCTTGTACCCTTACGCTTACCTAATTGTATTTAGGCAAACAATTAATGCCTTCCAAGTGCAGCCCAACCAGCAATAGCAATGTTCATGCACATTAAGATGTTGGATTTACTCTTTTTTTTCAATTGATATGTTTTCACTAATAATTACCAAAAAGGCCACTTTATTTCACTTCCCTGTTTTTATCAATTTACAATGAAACTAATGAATATAACAAAATCTCGTTTCCAGAATTTCCTTCCCGAATCCCAACAACTTGGAACCAGATGACAATCTGGGCCAACATTTTTTGGGATCATTATAATTGTAAAACGACAACTATATCACCTAATCTATAAATTACATCCGCTGAACTATTTTGAAGAATTACGACATTCACCTTTCTAATTAGAATGCAACTCAGTGAAAGGTTGTGCATATACCACAGTTTATAAATAAGAACTAGCTTTCAAACTGTCAGGTAATATTTACCAACATGTAGTGTCCAACTCATGAATTAGAAATTTAACTAAATATAAAATAAAAATACGAACCATAGCCAGAGTGACGTCCCTTCCTCTTGGCCTCCTTCATTCGACGAGCACGAGAGCGAGAGTGAATCTTAGTTGGCTTCCTGATAATAAACCCATCCTTAACCAACTTTCTTATGTTTTGTCCTAAAAAGACACAAGGATCAGAGCATGTATCAAACATAAATTAACAGCAGTATCTATGTGAACAAAATTATAGGAAACAGAAAAATAACGAGAGAAAGAGAGGGTACGAGAATTGGCCATGGAGATTTCATTGACTTCATTTGGATCGAGCCAGACCTTGCCTCTGCCACACTTTAGGACGCTAGCGGCGAGCCGCTTCTGAAGCTTCAAGGACACCATCTTCTTCTTCTTCCCCTTTGTGCCGTGTGCAACTGCTACCTACGGCTACAACTTTCCAGTGCTATAGCAGAAGCACAAAGATTCAACTTAGGGTTTCGAGGTCTCCGCTGGGCCTTCTGTTGTTAATGTGGAAGCCCACATATTGTACCTGCATAAGGCCTTCTTGTTTTTTACATTTATATGATGAAAGTTGACCCTAAGCCCACAACACACCATAAACAAAAATAAACAATGTTGAGAATAATTTGAGGGGAAAAAATTAAAAAGAAAAAGAAAGGGGGCGGTGTATATGTAAGACGGGAGCGAGTAAATACCAACTCCCCCAATCCCAAAATTGTCCCTAATTTTATCGTGATTTATGTGTTTAGTCCTAAAAAACGTTTGATAATTCTTAGTCCCTACAAGATAATTCGTTTGATCTCCGGTTAAATTAGATGCTGAAGTTAAAAAATAATTAATAGTTGGATAAGTCTTAGTCCTTCAACAGATTTTGGTTTGTACATTTGGTTTCTCCTATTAACTTGGACAGTTAAAGTTAATAATTGATTAACAATTATTATTTTTATATAATTGATATTACGAGTTTACACTTATAATCCACTCAAACAAGTTTTATTTTCAAACTTTATTTTAACTGGGCAAGCCATTAATTGTGCAATAGCTAGTCTGAATTCATCTGGTATAATATAGGGTTTTGCCTTGAATTTTGAACTTGAATGAAATGCAATTTTTTTAACCCAATCCAACTCGTGCCATAATTGCACTATTTTGTATTTAGTTATTTCATTTGAGAAAAGAATGAAAAATAATGTGGTTATTCTTGATGTGAAAAGCTCTCTTAGTTTCTTTGTTAACAAAATTATAAAATGAAGCAGGTAACCTGATTTTATTTTATTTTGGTGAAAAGACAATCTGGTTGAACCTGACCAAGCTAGACACATGTTTCATCGGATCTGGCTAAATTGTGAAGTTATACTTATATGAAGGGCTACATTAATTAAAGTGGTTGCTTAAGTTATAAAGTTCAAAGTTTGATCTTTAAAAACTACTAAAATTATAACTTTCTCTTAGCATGGCACTGGAGAAGGGCGGGGACGGATATGATATCCCTATTCCCGTTTCGCTTATTATTTTCTCATCTAAATAATAAAAAATGATAAAGTTGAAACATGTGAAATCACCCATGATTATAATTAAAAATATGAAAAATAAAAGAGGACAAAATTAAGATACAAAACATATAATTATGTATAAGCTGAAAAGAAAGAAAACAAAGAGAGGAAAAAGTATTTTAAAGAAGACTATTAATAACACACTTTAACACATTATTTTAATATAATTTTTTATGAATTTTCTTAATATATATACACACACATATATATATATATATTATAATTGATTAAAATTATAAAATCCGAAAAAAAATATTAAATAAATTACAAGACTTACAATTGTGATTTTCAATAAATTATAATTAATAATAAAAATATATTAGAAAAAGAGTGCATTAAAAATATAATACTAAATCTTTCAATTATATCCTCAGTTTTAAATATGCTTTATACTCTAAAATGTTGAGATAGTTAATTCAGTTAAAAATGTTAGTTAGTAACTAACTTGTGTAGTTAGTTTTATATGACATTATATGTGATACTCTATAAAAAAAGAGTTGTGTAAAATTCTGCAGTATGGGTGAATGAATAATTTTTTATGAAATAGAGAAGCTTCTGTCCTAACAAGTGGTATCTAGAGCTATAGGTTCTTGGTTGAAAAAGAGGGAGAATTTCGCTGTGTGAGAAGAGTGAGTTGTTGAAGATGGCCACCTCCAATAATGGTGGTTTTCCAGCCACATTACCCATTCTTGATGGAAAGAACTGGGATAAGTGGAGCAATCAAATGGAAGCCATTCTTGGTTTCCAAGATGTGCTCGAAGTGATTACAGAGGGTATCGAAAAGATCACTACAGCAAAGATGGATGATGCTTATGCCAAAGAAATCAAGAAGAAGAATTACAAAGCCCTGTTCATTCTCCATCAGTATGTTGATGCGGGTCATTATGAAAAGATTTCTGGAGTCAAGAGTGCGAAGCAAGCATGGGACATTCTTCAACAGGCCTATGCTGGTGCTGAGAAGATCAAGAAGGTCAGATTGCAGACCTTGAAGAGACAATATGAGCTACTTGAGATGGAAGAAATTGAAAGTGTTGGAACCTACATCAGTCAGGTCCAAACTCTTGTCAATCAAATGAAGAGCTGCGACAAAAAAGTCTCAAATCAATCAATTATTGAAAAGATCCTGAGAACATTACCCACTAAATTTAATGTAATTGTTGTGTCAACTGAAGAGACCCGAGATCTTGAACAAATGAAACTTGAAGAACTACAAGGTTCTCTTGAAGCATTTGAGATGAGATATGCTGGAAAGAAAGAAAAACCTAGTGAACAAGCTCTGCAGGCCAAATCAAGCTGGAGAAAGGAAGGAGACAATTCAAAGATTAAGAGGGGAAGAGGCAAATGGAGAGGAGGAAGTAGTAGAGGTAGAGGCCAGTCAAATTGGAATAATCAAACTTTCAATTCTGGCAGGCCTGCATTTGATCAGAAATCAAATGACAACAAGTAAAAGAGAGGAGGTTTGTGTAGTTCAAGAGGAAGAGGTGAAAAGAAAAGAGTGGACAAGAGTGGCATTTAATGCTACAATTGTAAAAAATGGGGTCATTTTGCAAATGAGTGCTGACACAATGACAAGAGGAATTCAAGAAGTAATGAAGTTCAACTTGTAGAAGAGGAGCAAGATGATTCAGACCAAGTCATGTTGATGGCAACCGCTGAAGTAAGAGAATCTAATACTGATTTCTGGTATTTGGATACTGGCTGTTTCACTCATATGACAGGGAGAAGAGACTGGTTTGTGAATCTTGACTCAACTGTGAAGAGCAAGGTCAAGTTTGTTGATAATAGCACACTCACAACTGAAGGTGTTGGTAAAGTGCTAATTAGGAGAAAAGATGGCAAGCACTCCTTCATCTCTGATGTTCTTTTGGTGCCAAGGATTAAAAGTAATTTGCTTAGTCTTAGGCAATTACTTGAGAAGGGTTATGTGATGTTCATGGAGAATAAAGAACTGAAAGTATTTGATGGAAATAAAAGACTGATTATTAGGGCACCTTTATCTAGTAACAGGACCTTTAAGGTGGGAATTCAAGTGATTGAGCATAGCTGCTTTGAAACTTCAGTGAATATAGAAGAATGGTTGTGGCATTACAGGTTCGGGCACCTAAATTTTAGGGATCTACATTTGCTATGCAGAATGGTGAATGGTATACCACAAATACATGTACCAAAGGAGATGTGTGAAGAGTGTTTGGAGTCAAAGCAACCAAGGTGCTCATTTAAAAATCAAGTTCCAAGCAGGACAAAAGAAAAACTGGAACTTGTCTACTCAGATGTATATGGACCAATGCAAACAGAATCTCATGGAGGAAACAAGTATTTTATGTCCTTCATAGATGGCTTTACCAGGAAGATTTGGGTGTATATGATTGCTAGACAAAGTGATGTATTTGAGAATTTTAAGAAATTTAAAGTGCTGGTAGAGAAACAGTCTGGTCATTGCTTGAAAGTTCTTAGAACAGATGGAGGAGGTGAATATACCTCATCTGATTTTCAGCATTTTTGTGATCAAGAAGGTATTGTACATGAGATCACACCACCATACACACCCCAACATAATGGTGCTGCTGATAGAAAGAATAGAACTCTCATGAACATGGTGAGAAGCATGCTTAAGAGTAAGAATTTGCCAAAGTTCTTATGGGGAGAAGCAGTGTGCACTGCAACTTACATCCTAAATAGATGTCCAACCAAAAGCTTGAAGGGTATTACACCAGAAGAGGCATGGACAGGTTGCAGGCCAAATGTGAGTCATTTGAGAGTTTTTGGCTCAGTGTGTTTCAGACATATCCCTGATCAGCTGAGACAGAAGCTAGATGACAAGGGAGAGAGACTGATACTTGTAGTGTATCATGCCACTGGGTGTTGCAAGCTGTTTGATCCAAAGAAGAAGCAAATGATTACAAGCAGAGATGTGGTAATAGATGAGTCCAAAAGTTGGAACTGGGAAAATGATGAAATAAAAAGTAGAATTGTGTTTGATTTTGAGTCAGAAGAACAATCAAAAGAAAGTATGGAAACAGATGCAGAAGTGAGAAGATCACAAAGAACTAGAACTATACCACAAAGGTTGCAAGATTTTGATATTGTGTCTGATACACAAGTGAATGCATAAAGGGATTTAGTACACTTTGCACTACTATCAGAAACTGAACCAGTGAGTGTGGATCAGGCCTTGCAGGATCCAAGGTGGATTTGTGCTATGGAGGATGAACTCCAGTCAATTGAGAGAAATGAGACCTGGGAACTGGTGTCTTTACCTATTCATAAGAAACCTATAGGTGTGAAATGAGTCTATAAGGTGAAAGTGAATCCAAGAGGAGAAGTAGTTAAACATAAAGCTAGATTAGTTGTTAGAGGTTTCCTGCAGAAAGCTGGTATAGACTATGAAGAGGTATTTGCACTTGTGGCCAAATTGGAAACTGTGAGATTGGTGGTTGCAATAGCAAGTCAAAGGGACTGGAAAATGCATTAAATGGATGTAAAGTCTGCTTTCTTGACTGGTCCACTTGAAGAGGAAGTGTATGTGACACAACCACCTGGTTTTGTTGTGACAGGAGAAGAAGATAAAGTCTACAGATTAAAGAAGGCTTTGTATGGCTTAAAGCAGACTCCAAGAGCCTGGAATAAGAGAATAGATGGATTTTTGCAGCAGATTGGATTTATGAAATGCAGCTCTGAATTTGGAGTCTATGTGAAGGGAGAGAGATCAAGTCTACTAATTGTTTGTTTGTATGTAGATGATTTGTTGGTGGCAGGTAAGAGTGAGCATGAAATATGTTCATTCAAACAAAGCATGATGAAAGAGTTTGAAATGACAGATTTGGGAGAATTGTCATATTTTCTGGGAATTCAGTTCAAGAAGGTGAAAAATGGTTATGTCATGCATCAAGGAAAGTATGCAAGTGATTCTCTAAGAAGATTCAAAATGGACAGATGCAATCCAGCAGCTACACCAGCTGAGACTGGATTAGTGTTAGAAAAAGATGGAAGTGAGGATGTTGTGGATTCAACTCAGTTCAGACCAATGGTTGGCTCATTGAGGTACCTTTGCAACACTAGACCAAATATTGCTTATAGTGTTGGTTTGATCAGTAGATATATGGGAAATCCTAGAGTTCTTCATCTCTTAGCTGCAAAGAGGATCATGAGGTATGTAAGGGGAACTCTGGAATATGGGTTGCTGTTTCTAAGCAGAATGGAAGAGGAGAAAGTTAATCTAGTGGGATACTCGGATGTTGATTGGTGTGGAGATAGAAATGACAGAAAGAGCACAGCAGGGTATATTTTCAAGCTTGGTGAAGCACCAATTTCTTGGTGTTCAAAGAATGAGCCTATTGTAGCTTTGTCATCATGTGAAGCCGAATATGTGGCAACATCCATGAGTGCATGTCAGGCAATTTGGATTGATTCATTGTTGAAAGAAATGCAGATTAGAGAAGAAGGAATTGTGAAGCTGTTTGTGGACAACAAATCAGCAATAAACTTGGCCAAACACCCCATTGCACATGCAAGAAGTAAACACATTGAAACAAGGTTTCATTTTCTTAGAGACCAAGTTAGCAAAGGCAAGCTGAAGCTGGAATTTTGCAGATCAGCAGATCAAGTTGCTGATATCTTGACCAAGCCATTGAAGAATGATAGTTTTCTAAGGCTTAAAAATGATTTAGGGGTAATGAATGTTGTAGAACTGAATTAAGGAAGAATGTTGAGATAGTTAAAAATGTTAGTTAGTAACTGACTTGTGTAGTTAGCTTTATATGACATTATATGTGATACTCTATAAAAAAGAGTTGTGTAAAATTCTGCAGTATGGGTGAATGAATAATCTTTTCTGAAATAGAGAAGCTTCTGTTCTAACATAAAAATAATAAATATATTTCTTTTATCCAATACTTACTATAAAACATAATAGAAGAATATAATATGAGGATTAAGAATTATTCTAAAAATATATGTTTTGGGGGTTTGAAAGTGAATGCGGAGCTCTACTGGATGGAGACAGTGTCAAGGTGAAGGTGTCGATCCACGTTGTCGTGCATACAAACATGGGTTTTGTACTCCATATACAAGCTGAGGTAACCCCGTACAATGAGTAATCGATACTACAACACGGCGGATTCTAAGGTGAAGTAGTAAATTAGTTCCTCACCGGTGAAGAAGTATTTTTTACCTGCTATACCAGGTTGGTTACCGAGAATTAAAAAAAAGGTAAAATATAATTATTAAAATAATATTTAAATAATGATGAATAAGATAATAATTTGCAGAAGTCATGTGGAGCTCCACGACTTTAAAGTCGTGTGATGCTCCACTGTTTTTTTTTTCTTTTATATCCTTTTATTTGTTTTTTTTCCTTTTTTTCTTTTTCCTTAAATTTAATTATTCAAATTTTCTTTTTTAAACAACGTTAAATTTTTTATTTTTTATTTTAAACTTGCATATTTTTTAATATAAATATATTGATTATGAGTGTAAATCCATATGAAAAAAAATTATTTATTTTATTTGTTAATTTAATTTGTTGTGTTTTAAAAAATTGTAAATGATTTTCAGTTTTGTTGTGTAATTAATTTTAAAAATGAAAAAAGTAGTTTAATTTAATTATTATTTTAAATTTTTTTAACTTAGTTTAATATTTTGTATATATTTTTAAAACCCTGCTAATTTTTAAGTTAATTAATTGTTATTATTAATTAACTAAAACCAATATAATTAAAATAGCTTTTTAATTAATTTTTTATTGGCCACGTTTGGGAAGTCGTGTGTGTGCAAACGACTTTGAAGTCGCGTGGGTTATTATAATGGTTATATTCCAAAAGAGAAAAAAAAAACACTTGCAAAATTATTAAATAGTGTTGAATTATTATAATTTATGCTATATAGACATTAACCAAGTGTAAGTGTGTTTCTTTTCTTCTAAAAGATGCAACGTGTAAGTGTGTACTAGTGTAAAATTATTTTTATTATTAATACTTCTCTCTTTTTTAATTATTTATAACAAATTTTTTATTTTTTAATTAGAAATATTTTTATTAATACTTCTAAAATTATTTTTATTATTAATACTTTTCTCTTTTCTAATTATTTATAATAAATTTTTTATTTTTTAATTAGAAGTATTTTTAATCTAAAATAATAATAATAAAATTATTAAAAAATAATTTTTTTTAATCTGAATCCTCTTTCATTGATGTGATCATGGCTACTAAAAACTGCCTTCACATCTCCTGCTGCAAGCAAGGTTGTGAAGAAGCCGGAGTTCACAGAAGGAGAGCTAATGTCATTGCCATCCGGTTCCTGTTTCACACCAGTCATGTTAGATGACTCAAAACTATCATATTCTGGCATAGGGATGTGGAAATATGCAAGACCAGGAGCAACATCTTTCTGAGGCACTGGTTTACTTATGTATGTTTTCTGTAGAATAAACAAAAAGTAAGTGGTCAATCCAATAGCTTAAGGGGGTCACTTCCATCATAGGGACAATTCAAATACATGAAAACAGGACCAAAAACTTTCTTCCATGCCTCACCAGCATTGAACTTCGACACCAGATCCTCTCCGCTATAATGGGCACTCAGAAATGGTTGTTATTTTGGAACCAAGATTCTAAAATTAGAACCAAACCAAATAAAAAATTAATTGAAAGACAACTCTAGTTTGTTCAGGCTTGCAGTGCTTTTTCTCCCATTATTGTAATTCAACTTATCTGCTATCTTTGTTAATATATATGGATAAGAATTTTAAAGTGGGGAATGCGGATCAGAATGTTTACAGTTATTTATTGATGAAATTGGACGAAAATATGGCCATGTTTCACTTAGAGAGAATTATGAAGATACAATTTTTATGAACTTAACAGATGGGCAGATCTAATATGCTATGATTTTCTGAATTTATATTAACAAAGCAAAGACATAAAAAAACCACAGTGGCGTCCAAAACATAGAAATTTGGGAAAATTAGTGAAAATCACCAAAAACCAGACAGATTAATACGTGTTGGTTAACGAATTCGAAATCGGAAAAAAAAAATGAAATGTTCCATGCCATCCTACTTCAATAATAATCGATATCTAGCAGAGGCAATAATTGAGAAACATTAAATTTCATATCCCTAACGCAATCAAGTTTGATTGTGAGGACAGGCAATAGAGAAAACGGTATATTAGGAATTAAGCATGAAAAATAAAGGATGCGAAATGAAGAAACCCTAGGATGCGAAATGCACTTACAGATAGCGAGGAGGGGGCAGGGTCCATTGTCCTTTTGGAGAACTGAGGTTGAGGTTGTTCCTGTTGTTCCCGATCCTCGTCCTTGAATTGTGGCTCCTTTGGAGGAGAAGACGACAATGCTGCTGCCATTTCAATTGGGGTTGTAAAAGTAAATCAAAAATTTATTTTCAAAATAAAAGGCTTAGCAAGTAATCAGTCATAAATCTGGATCATTTATTATTTTAACATTATATTCTATGGCTTACAGGCCTGGTTCACGGGTGTCCGTGAAAATTGAGGGCTTCATATTAGACTTGGCCCTACAATACAACTAAGGAGAAGCACAAGTACAAGGTTTTTACTTTTTAACCCAAATCCATAGGCGCCCACCGGCTGCAGCATCTGTTGTTTTGTTTATTTCTTTCCAAGAAAGAGAAAGAAACTTGCAACTTCCCAAAACCAGCTGCGCTGCGCCACTGGATTCTTTTTATTCTAACCATATGCGTCTATTAACTGCTTTGGCGTCTCATCGCCTCAATCATCCAAAGGATTATTACGTTATCCACGACAACGTAATCTGCAACTAAAATGGTTAACAATTTTTTATTAAAAGAGAATGTCTTTGACCCCACTTGATCATCCAAAGAAAAACTTCATTAATAAAAAGTTACAACACCAAACAAATTATCAATTCATCGCTTTGATCTTAATCCAAACACAATAATTTAAATTTCAACATTTGCAAATTTTGTCAATATAATTGTTTAAACATTTGCGAATTTTGTCAAAAGATAATTGCATGTCCTCATGTTCTTTTCCGGCGCATTACAAAAAGGAAAATGTTTCATGGACATTCTATACATTAATATTTAATACTTAGAGAAAAAAAATGATAAATATAATCAAAGAGAAAAACAAAAATAAATGAGAGATATAAAATATATTAAGATGTCCAAATATGACTACTCTTTTAACAACAAAAGTGCTTTGAATATAATTTCCCATATTACGACCTCACGCAGTACTGCTTGCCCGAGTCATGATGTTCTTGACTGTTCTCCATCCGCGAATTAGGGACTGAGACGACATAACATAATCAACAAGTGTAATGAATAAATAGATAAAATTCATCGAAAGAAAAATTGGAATTGGAATTCAAACACGGTTGAATATATCCAGTAAAATTACAGTTCGACATACCACCAAAAGAAAAATTACAATTCAACAAAACCAGATGATACCCTAAGTTCTAGAAACAAATAAATTAATATTAAATAAATTGGTAAAAAAAAGTCGGAAACTCATGAGACCATTTCTACCGAAGCACCCAATTTACATTTTTGTCCAGCCCTGCTAAAACGCAAAGACGTTAGTCAGCAGAAGCTTTAACAGCATTGACGAAGAAACAAACACATGCATGAAAAGAACATCCTTTGATATATTCCTCGTTAATCAAAACTCCAGAGATCCCCGACCAAGCTTTCCTGAACATTATTCAGTGGAGCCGTGGATTGTCCATCATAGTACGGAATCTGATAAAACTTCATGTAATTCTCGTACGCCATCAGCTCCTCAGAAAGCTCCTGCACTTTGTTTTTTTCTTCTTGAGCTTCAATAACCTCTGTCTCTTTCTCATTCTTCTCCATTACGGTACCACCCAGATACCCGTTCCCGTTTTGACAGGATCCCATAAACTCCGTTGTCGAATAAGCACCCTCTGAACCCGACGCTAACCCTGAATTTCCATCGCCGGAGACAACCACCGAGTCAGCGTTGACGGCGTCCACGTGGGAAGGAAATGCCCCCGGGTGGTTCAGGTCGTAACCAAACTCAAAGTTGAGATTTTTAGGGGCATTGTTGAGATCGCAACGGTACTGTTGCTGGTACAGGGGAGGGTTTTGTGTTTGTAGTGCGAAAGGAAGGGGTGGAACTGGATTACGAGCTTGAATGGAATATTCGTCGTCCTCGTTGGGGAAATTCACCTTGGCTTTTTTGCCGCGGATTTTTCGAGCTTCACGATCATAGGCTCTTGCGGCTTCTTCTGCAGTGTTGAAGGTGCCCAACCAGACACGAACCCCTTTTCTTGGATCGCGAATCTCCGCGGCCCATTTTCCCCACGGACGTTGCCGAATCCCTCTGTAGAGATTCTTCCTCTGCCTCTTCAACGGCTTATTCTCCACTTGCTCGCTAGCTGTTTCGACAAAAATCCCGTTAGAAAAAGAAAATCTTAACATGCTAATTGGAAATGAGTGAGTGAACAAGACTAACCTTTGGGAGGTTGGGACATTTTGATAGTGGAGCGTTGTTGATTGGTGATGTGGGAGTAATCGAAGTCAAAGTCATCGTCTTTGCCGAAGGAGTTTGGCCAGAGCTCGGAGGCCGTGAGGCGGCGGCCTCCACGGCGGGGTATGAAGTCAGCGATGATGGCACCGCCACACATGATTAAGAAAATGAGTGAGCAAAAGAATGTATTTTTGTTAGTTGGGTGTGGAATGAGTAGAGTAGAAATGGGTTGTGAGAAATTTTGGAGGAAAGGTTTTGAAGAAGGGTTTTTGTTTGTAACACAAGTGTGAGAGTGATAGGACGTGAGAAAAAAAGAACAGGTGGAGAGGCTTATGTAGTTGGAAAAATTGAGGAAAGAGTGCGTGACAGATACATCAGGAACCTTCGTTCCTACCCTCATACGCTGCGCGAGCGACAATTCGTTTTTGTTTTCGTTTTTACTTTTACTGTGCCTCACCAAATTGTGGCTTGCGTGGTTGGCAAGCAGCCCTCAATAGAAAATATAATAGTCTAGGCTCTACGAACTTGTAGGATTTTCGCCACATTTTATTAAGACCACTTGCGACTGTGTGCAAGCGGCATTTTTAATACATTTGTCTATATTCAACTCAAGGTCTATATAAAAAAAAAAAAAACTCAAGGTCTATAGAATCGCTATCCTAACTTTGAAAAAAAAAAATCATTTGTTCCAGATGTATTTGTTTAAAAATATATAAATAAAGTGTATTGTTTTTGTAATTGAAAATATAAAAAAAGTTGCATGTTTGGATTATTTAACTTTAAATAAATAATTATTATTAAATTTAAGAAAAATATAATAATTAGTTATAATGTTTATACTTGTTTCATAATTATCGTTTATCATTATAATTTAGATAAATTAAAATATATTTTTTTATTCTCAATAGTGTTACTATTATTATATAAACATATAGTAATGGTGACAGGCATTTTTGGTTCCTATTTTTTCCCCCTAATATAACAATGCGGATTGTGGAATAATATATATTGTAATTATAGAATTATAGAATTTATCAGATGTATAATTTCATAAGAAATATTAATTTTGTACAGTTATATTATCATCCTACGAATCGTTATTAATAGAGTGAATATTTTCAAATAATAAATATATCATATTGTCAATTTTATTATATATTAAAAAGGATTTTTATTTGTTTTATTTCTATTTTTAATATTGTTTATAAATAGTTTTTAGATTTAGATTTTATTTAATACTCCGTATTATGTTGTCTCATTTTAATATTATTTATAATATTCTTCTCATTTTTCTTTCCTAGTGAGAAACCAAGTGTCTCTCCTTTTGTACACCTTGCAATCTCTCATTAAACCAACAAACATTACTGATGTCATTTTGTCAAGAGATTATATGAGCAACAAGAGAAACTAAAAACATCACATTACCGAAAATTTAGATGGCACCATCGTGAAGCTCTTTTCTCACATTCTCAATGGTTTTAACGATCATTTTTTTTATCACAGTATCCTAACTTAAAATAAACAAACTCTCCATTAATTGCATTATAGTGTCAAACATCACTTTATTTCAACAAAAGTATTACAAGGAAGCAAAATCTGTGACTATTTTTCACTAACAACCCCCTTAATTTTTACTAAAAACAACGAATAGGAGGATTAATTAATGAATAACAAGGAAAGTCACTGGGTCAAATTAAAAGGAATTAGTCAAACTCAACAAGCTGACCAAACGATTAAAAAAAGCAAGACGTAATGGAGTGTGGTGAATAGCTCATATACTACAGGATATATTTGACAGAAGAACAATTTAATAAAGTCACCATAAGCTGTAATACTAGTAGACGTCTAGATGTGATGAGAAACTACAAGCACATCGTAAGGCCAACTCGTGGGCAAAACCCACATGTTGGTAGTTTTATGAAAAAGACGTCAAAGAGTTTTTTGGACTTTGAATGAGAAGGTTGCTAATAAACGTATAGTTAGACTGCATTCTTTTTCTTTTGCTCTTTTAGTAACATTGCATGGAGTTCGCAACATCGTGAGTTTATAATTTATCGTGTCATCAAAATTTAATTACTATTATTAAACAAGAACACATGTTGGTACAACAACAATAAAGAAGACATCAAAGAGCCTTTTGACTTTGAATTAAAAGATTGCATGGATTGGGAACATCACGAGTTTATATTTTATCCTGTCATTGTAAAATTTTAGTAACATCAAATACGAAATTATCCTATTACTATATTAAATAATTTGTTCACTTAATATATTAATATCAATCTTTGATAACTTTTAAACTGGCAACACTATATGATAGATTAATATTAATTATTAATGTAAAAGGCTTTACATGTGTTGTAAACCCAATCCAAGATTATGGTCCGAAATACTAAGCAACAAAGCTGGGCTAGAGCCCAACCCACAAGTTTGAACAGGTTGCTCGTATTCGTATCTTGATTTAACCCACAAAGCAACCATCTGTTAGAATACTAGCATTGGAAGTTGGAACACGTGCAATGCACAGTTCTTTTAGTAAAAGAAAAAGAAAGAGAAAAAAGTATTAATAGCATAAAAAACTTATTTATTTAAAAAAAAAGCAAAATGAATTAAAAAAACAAAAAAAAAACTACAAATTATCCGACATTGACATATGACAACCGTCAAACAATATATATATATATATATATATATATATATATATATATATATATATGTTGGACAATTTTTATATATGCATAAATGAGAAGTGAAGTGATATCAAATATTTTTTTAATAAATGTCATCATAATGTTTAACTTATTATAACATATTCTTTATTATTGAATATATTTATAAAAAAATATGAAATTATGAGAATGACTTATTAAATCAGAATTGATATATATAAAATTTTGATTTTTAATAAATTATAGTATAATAAAAATACATACTTAAAAGAATATGTAAAAAATATGTGTTGCAATCATTTTTCTTTAGAATATTCCCTAAAGCTTTAACACATAGGATCTCGCAATTTTTGAACTATTGGCGCGTTTAAGACATTTGACTTTGTTTGCATGGCTATAAGCATATGAGACTAGGAGTAACTTTCACCTAGATCTTATATATAAGAATTAAGAAGCACCATATCTGGCCCATAGAGGTGACAAGATGAGTTTTGCACGAACAACTCATAAATAAGGTTAGGCTCTTGAAATTCATGAATTTGTTTTTGGCCAATATAGGATGTGCCCACAAAATACTAGTTCATAAAAATGAGACTTGCTATATTTATTCTCCTTCTTTGTTTATCCACTTTCTTTTTCAATTTGTTTTCAAAAGATTTACTCTTTTAAAAAAATACACTCTCCTGTTTATGGAAAGACCACCCACCCCCAACTAGGACATTGTCATCGTCCCTACCCTCGCCAGCTCCGACCTCTGGTCTACCTACGTCAACAGTGTAGTGTAAAGTTAACACGGCAGAGTTCAAGTGGATGGAAAAGTTATTCTTCTGTTGGTGAATTACCTGAAAAATATGTCTTTCATGCTACCAAACATCTTTTCTGCTGGTTATGTTAATAGCACATTCCGAAGAAGCAGTTTTGTGATACACAATGAATAAGCTAAGGTAAGAGAACAACGTAGTTTGGTAGGATCACCCAATGAACATCGCATGAAAAGTTATCAGAATGTGGTGAAATTGTACTAGTCAGCTTCATTGACATCTCTAAATGCTTTTCGCGAAGATAAACCATTGGACAATGATTATGAAGTGGCTGATATATATATCCACGCTACCCCAAACCCACCGGCGAACCTCCCCACCACTCCCTAAGCCCAGATCTGCAACCACCTCTGCGTCTGAGCTTCATCCAAATCCGAGGCAAAAATGGCGTGCGAGATCTGAGTTTTGTCTTCCAGATCAGAGTCGATGCCGCTATATATAGTCACGACGTCGCCGCACTCCGCGATCGCGCAAGACCAACACCATAGGGGGCGCTCTCCCTTCATTCGAATTGCACAAACCACACACACACACACACACAAAAAAAACAGCACTGGACCTTGAGATACGAAAAAAATAAAAATAGAACGCAGTGGTGCTAAAAGGGGTGGGCATTTTCTGGAAACTGTCAACAGCCGACTGTATTTTTTAAAATAAGAAATTTTTCAAAAACAAATTGAAAAAGGAAGTGGACAAGTAAAGGAGAGTTTATATAACAACTGCCTAAACAATTAGACCTAGATCCCATATATATCCCCCTCTAACTACTGGGTCAAATAAATGACTCTATCACAATTTCATATTAAGTAGAGACAAAGATGAGTAAATGGTACAATTTAGTCATTGAAATTGTATCACGCTGCTTATCACATTCTGAAAAAATTTCGTGCTTTGTACTTGTACTCTACGTTCAAATGGCACTATTGCCTGACTTTTAAACATGGATACATTGTATTTGTATGAAGTCAAGTTATTCATGACGGCAAATAAGAAATCGATGATCAGTCCTACGTTTTATGAAAACATGCTTACCTAAGAATTATCCATATGCAATCCAATGCGGTATGCAAAATCCCAATCGTGCTAATTAACTTGTAATTTTATAGGAAATTTCATATTTTTTAAGTGTATATATATATTTTCGGGGCAACGTGTTCTCCATTAAATAGGTGACGCAGTCACATATTTTGGTATTTAAAGTTTTCATGTAAGGAAACACTCTGCAAATGAAATCCGATGCCCTGTACAGTATCAATAGATGTGAAAATCACGTTCTAGGCCACACAGGACATGTTATTGACCATGAATTTTGTGGCTTCTAAGTCCTTTACGTGCAACCAACTATCTTGCTGAATCCAATCATTAATATATTATTACAATTTCCATAATGCATATGCTTGAGCTCGTTAGAAAATCATTATTAGGCTAGCTCTATCTATAAATACCCAAGGGATTCAGGGAATTGGTACCTCATCACTAATTTGAAGCATTTCTTTATAATTATTTACAAAACCATTACTAAGAAATTTATCAATGGCTTTCCTTCGATCCACCTTTGTGACCTCAATGGTTCTTTTAGCAATGCTAGCCATTGTCTCCGCAACTGACTATTATGGATATGGTCCAACACCAAAGCTTGAGAACCCCAAACCCAAAACAGATTACAAAGTTGACAAACCACACCCAAGAAAACCAGATTACTATGCAGTGCCCAAACCAAAAGGAAACGATGAACTACATCTACTTCCCACAATCATTGGTGTCCAAGGTGTTGTTTTATGTAAATCGGGCTCCAATTATCTCCCAATTCAAGGTAATTTTTTCATAGATGTAACTCTCTGACTATACAACATTTCTAATCTAAGCTGTCAATAAATGTTTATTTTCATTTCTTGAAATTGAAAGTTGAAACTAATTACTATTTAATACCAACAATGATTGACAACTATGACTAACATAAGTGATAATAATTTATATCATTTAACTAATAACCAAGTGGTATATAATTTAAATCCTGATTGATTTTTGGATACGAAATAAATGATATTGGAAAGAAAATACGCACTTGTATGCATCCACGGTCTCAAAAAAAAAAAAAAGGAAGAAAAGAAACTTAAATAATTTATGTAAGTTTTGGACTTTGGTATGCATATTTGTTATTTAATTCTATTTACTATGTGTGAGGGGTGCAGGAGCCGTTGCAAGAGTTACATGTGGATGTGAGAATGAGCTTGGGTACGAGACAGGTCCGATATCAGTGTTGAGTCATGTGACAGATAGTAAAGGCTATTTCTTTGCTACATTGTCACTTGCGGAGCTTGGATCGAAATTGAAGATCACTGAGTGCAAAGCATACTTGGAGAGTTCTCCATTGGAGACATGTAAAGTTCCCACCGATGTCAACTACGGGATCAGTGGTGCTCGTCTTTCTTCTTATCGCCTCCTTGAGAATAAGATGAAGTTGTATACTGTGGGACCTTTCTTCTGCACCTCCCAACCTGCTAAACCACTCCCTAACGGTTATTAATTAATGAAGCCACCTTCTATATGACGTCCGTTGAAATGGCTGCAAAGTGGAAATCATCATTTTTTTTTCTTATCGCCTCCTTGAGAATAAGATGAAGTTGTATACTGTGGGACCTTTCTTCTGCACCTCCCAACCTGCTAAACCACTCCCTAACGGTTATTAATTAATGAAGCCACCTTCTATATGACGTCCGTTGAAATGGCTGCAAAGTGGAAATCATCATTTTTTTTT
>CM023950.1:1818802-1841192 GCA_013407115.1 Glycine latifolia
TATATATTTAATTTCTATTTTTGTGTGTTTTTTGTCTGATGTTTTGTTAAGTGTTGATTTCATATGTAATTCATTGGTAGGAGGAATTGATTAAGCCTCCTTGCCCTTTAAGAGATTTATGTTAAGTTTTAATATGTTATGATATTGGTTCCTAAACCAAAATATGGTTCTCTGTCTTGTTTAGTTATCTGTTTTCCCATAATTTAGCCCCTGTTGGAATTCAAACTCTAAGACATCTAATACAATTGCCGGTAAGTTTAAAGAGAAAAAGATAATGAATATATAAATATATAAATTTAGAAATTATTGATTATATAATTTATAGATAAAATCTGATTCATAAGAATCCTTATTAAGAATTCTTGGATGTCTTTCTCCGAGAAAGAAGTTAAAAATAATCAACTACTGTTATTCAAAACTTTATTGAAACATTGATTTATTATCTTATGTTTTTTTTTTTTGAAAAAACATCGATAGAAATAGAAGATTTCTTTAAACAATAACAGTTTGAGTCAATTATTCAATCAAATGACATTTAACCTGTCTCGTATCTTCTTGAGAAACAAGACCCAACGCTTCTACAGCTTCCATGTTTTATCTTGATTGGTCCTAAAAACATTGTTTTATTTACATGTGATATTAGGCTTCTTCCCAAACATGCTATAAGACTTCAAATGATTTTTATTTTTGACGTAGTTGAGAACTTTCCTTTATTTTCATCCGTTTAGAAAGAAAAACAAAATATTTTTAATGAATCAATAGTTTTGTAAGGAAGGACAAGTCTCGTTCCCTATTAGAATTAATCAATGTTTTGAAAATCAAATTGAATATGTTGATTTGACCCGGGAATCGATTACTTATCCTGTTCAATCCTTCCTGAAAATCGGTGTATCATAAAATTGATTAAAAATCATTGAACCAGTCGAAAAACCAATAAACTTGATGGTTTAATCGATTTTTTTTAAAACTTTTCGTTTTTTTGTAAAAAAATCTTTCAAAATGATAATGTTTTGTTTTAAAAAAAAAAAACTAATGATATTTTTATGTGAAATTTACTTTTATTATTATCAATTTATACATATTATGTTATTTTTTGTTTAATATTACTATAATATTATATTAAAATATTAAAAAATTATTAAAAATGATTTGATTCCAGTTGAACCATTGATTCTTGAACTAGTAACTTTTTATGTTCCGGTCCCGTTTTGAGAATATTGGAATTAAACTATTACATGCAAATTGAAAAATAAAACATGTTTTGTGTATTGTTGCACAGGTAATTCTATGCTGGATAGCAAGTTTCTTATGGATTTCAAAATAACGATTTTTGAAAAAATAATTAACAATAAAAATGAACAGTAAATATATAAAAAAGGATTCATTAATTAACATACACTTATTTTTTTTTAATATGAATGTGTTAGTAAAATATAACTAGAAACTATCTTAAAGATTAGAATACATCAGTAATATAATAGTTTATTAAGACACTCATATTAGATATATATATATATATATATATATATATATATATATATATATATACATACGTTAGCAAATACTTATAGAATAGTAATATTATATTGTTTTCCTCACATTCATTATATGACATAAAAATATTTAAATGAATATTGTTAGCCTTCTTGAAATTAATAATCACCAGAACAAATTTATATATGCAAAATAATAAAAAAATACTGACGTGGGTTCAACACAAGTAAAGTAAGTAATTAATTAATGAAAAAGGAAAAACATTGTTGTTTGAAATGAAAAATAGGGCGAAAAATGACACATTCTTAATTAAACCTTTGGTATTTCTTTCCACTTTCTATGTAAGATAGAATTAGCTAGCAAAGTTATAGATTAAAAAAAGGAAAAATACAACGGTATTGTTTAAAATGCAGAATAGGGAGAGAGAAAAGAGATACATTCTCCATCAGTCTATAACCCATGCAGATATTAATTAAGTTGTCCATGGGGTAATAATAATGTAATCCAATAATGTGTGCATGTTTTGTACATAATCGTGCATCCAAGTCACATCCTACTTCCTATATTAATTGGGACAAAACGTTGAAATTCCCAACATATGCCTACATGCTATATAAATATATTAGATCACAGCACAGCACATGAAAAAACTAGATACGTGATGGCTAACGTGATAGGCAAATACTTAAGAAAGGGATTAATTAAAAGAAAGATGCAAAAAACCTAAAGTTGCATGCTATATATAAGGTCATCTGTTATCTTCTCTTTATTTTGTAAACTGAATCTGTTTTCAACAATAGAAGGACATATGAAAATGGCCTATTTCCATAGTACCTGCTTTCTGTTTTTTATGCTTATCGCATCCCTGTTGGTCCCCGGCAGAGGCGGTGATGACTATGGTCCCGAAGAAGTAAAACTTCTATCAAAAACTATGGGCATTCAAGGCATTGTCTATTGCAAATCTGCCTCTAAACTCATCCCACTCGAAGGTAATTAATTAATTTGAAAACTAAATTAATATAGTGTGCTATGCTATATAACATGCTAAACTAACAATATATACATTATTGAATATGTTACTTGTTACATATATATTTATAGGGGCATTGACAAGGATAGCATGCGAGGCTGTTGATGAATATGGGTTTGAAACGACACCGTTTTCTTTCTTAAGTGAGGCAACCGACTCGAAAGGATACTTCCTTGCAACTTTGAGTTCACAAGAGGTCGCAGGAAAACGGGTGCTCAAGGAGTGTAGGGCTTTTCTTGACGCCTCTCCTTTGAACAATTGCAGTTATCCCACTGATGTTAACAAAGGGATTAGTGGAGCTGTGCTTCGTTCTCATCGCTTCCTCCATGACAAGAAGATCAAATTATACACCGTGGGGCCTTTTCTATTCACCGCATCACCTACACCAATCTCTGATGGATATTAGTTTAGTTTTTTCCATATAAAACCTTATCGTGACTCTTTAAGGGGGAGTTGATCAAGTTGCATGATTAGTATGAAATTTCATGGACGAAAAAGAAGTATCAAAAAGAGTGTATTGGTATTCAAATCTTTTGGTTTATCTTGTATATGAAACCAACTATCTCCCAAAATTAATTTGAGTTATCTTGCAATAATTGAAATTGTTCTAACTTCTCATTTTTCTTAAACTGGGGTCATCATTCATCAAATTTACGTTATGAATAAAAAATTCATATTATAATTGCATTTTTGGGTCATCAAGGCTCAAGCCTCCCACCTCAAATTAGACAAAATTTATATTACAGTTGACACTAACAGTCATCCAAGCACACTGCATACCAATATTCCAATTCTATTTATGAATAAAAATTCATTTGCAATTGAACTTTAGGGTCAATATGCCTTCCCTACTTCAAAAGTCATGAATCACATCCTACATTTAGCGACATTGAGGGTGATCGAAAATCCCATCAGAATTTAAATTAAATTTGAAAATTAAGAATTCAATTCATCTTGAAATTGAATTCTAAGGATCACCCATTCAAAAGAACAAAAATTCACATTGTGGTTTCGATTAATTAGGGTCCCAATAGTCATTATTAGGATTTTTTTAATTAATAGAATACAAAAGGTCGATCAAAATTATAAATAAATACACATCATAGTTCCAATAACGGTCACTGTTCGATCACCGAGAGTAATTTTTAATTCATAAAGAATTTAAATTTGTTAAAAATTATGAACAAAAAATTCACATTATAATCGTCGAGTCTCATTGGATCCACAATGAATTCAAAATTTAAAAATAAAGAACTGCTCATGCCATTAAATTTAGGGTAATCGTACCTGAGTCATTGAATTCATAATATAGAAGTATTACTCATTAGGGTCATCAAGGATCATTGAATTTATCTAAGAATTCTAAATGTAAAATCTTTTCTTGTCACATAATTAAGGATCACCTAGGGTCATTGAGTTCATTAAGATTTTGGAATGAAAAATTTATTTTTGTCACAAAATTAAAAGTCACCAAGGGTCATTAAATTCATTAAGAATTTGAAATAAGGAATCAGTAATTTGGTACAAAATTTAGGGTCATTGAATTCATAAAAAATATGTTATTGGCACAAAATTTAGAGTCACCAAGGATCATTGGATTCATAAAGAAGTTATTCTTCTTTTCTTAGGATTAAAGGTTAATGAGTGTTATTGGATTAAAAAAGAACTCCTTCTTTTTGTCACAAAATTAAGGATTACCAAAGGTTACTGAATTCATTAAAAATTTGAAATAATAAATTTGTTCTTGTCACAAAATTTAGTGTCTTCGATCATTGATTCCATAAAGAATTTATAATAAAGAATCTATTTTTGCCAAAAAAAAATTAAGGTCATTGAGAATCAATGAATTCATGATAAAAATTTTTGTTCTTGTCACATAATTTAGGATTATCAAGAATCATTGAATTAAAAAGAGAATAAGTTCTTCTTGATAGAGAATTAACAATTATTGGTGGTCATTAAATTCATAAAAAATTCATTCTTACCATAGAATTAAGGGTCATTGAAAGTTATTGAATTCATAAAGAATTTTTTTCCCACAAAATTAAAGATCACTTAGGGTCATTAAATTTATATAGAATAAAGAATTCACAATGTTCAAAATAGAAAATCTGCTATTACAACAATTGAGGGTCATTGTTTTTATAAAGAATTTAAATTTAAAATAATAAAACAAAAACAATTCATTCATACCTAGAATTTAGGGTCACATAGAGATAGTAAATTCATAAAGAATTCAAAATTTTGAAATAAAAAATCCATTTCCAACAGAATATTTAGGATCAGTCGCCGTTAATAAACAGTAATGAGAAAAGATAAAACTACCATTCTGTTCTTGAATAAAATTATCACCACAAACATAAAAATTGCCACAAAAACATTTGTTCGAAACTCGATTTTAAGACCGTGTGGCATTTGCTGAACGAAAGACACATCATTTTCCTCATATGAATTATTATAAAAAAATTCAAAGACAATAGATTAACATAATGAAACAGAGAGAGAGCCTGAAAGACCACATGAACCCTAACGCAAAATCATTTTCCTCATCTGGGGATATTACACAGTGGAAGTTTTTGATTTGGTTTTAGCTTTTCTCTATATTTAGTGTTACCGTCCTCTACATTTAGCTATTTACAGTTGTTCTGTTCGTAAGAAACAGAAGTTCAACAATGGAGTTGGATGATTGCTGTCTGATCTGAGCTCTCCTTCCAGGGACACTTACGATGATGAAGTATCCCTGAGAAGATGATCACAATGCACACAAGGAGACAAAATCTGACGTGAGGTGTGTGCACTGTGTATGAGGAAAGGTGAGAGTCCAGAAAACGTACCTTTCTCTTGGAATTCTTTACCTATAAGTACTAACCTGGATGGGCATGGACAGATCTCCCCCGTATCCGTGTCGACATAATACCCATTTATTGAGCAATCATTATCCTTTATTACTCTTGATTTCATTGCTGAATCTGCGATTATTCCTAGAATGTTTCTAGAATTCAAATACGATCAGCCCTTATTGAATCCTAACGCAAAATCATTTTCCTCATATGGGGATATTACACAGTGGAAGTTTTTGATTTGGTTTTAGCTTTTCTCTATATTTAGTGTTGCCGTCCTCTACATTTAACTATTTACAGTTATCAGTTTGGTTAATAAAAAGCTTAAATAATTAATTAGCGTGCATAACTGGCATAGCTTCTTTTTTTTTTTTTTTTACTGCGGCATAGCTTCTTCTGAACCCTCTTTTTGCAATCAGGTTTTTAAAATGTATACGTACAATTAATATATGTAATAAATGTATAATTATGCAATATATGTTCTGTCATCGACTATACAATGTTGAAAACACACACACACACACACACACACATATATATATATATATATATATATATATATATATAGTTTATTCACCTTTGGATTCAAGTGTATTTGTGTTGATGAATCTTTTGCAAAAGGGAGAGAAAGTGCATAACTGATCTCTTAGCTAGGTTAGTCATTATATATATATGGAAATAAAGATAATTAAGTAATTAATTACTTAGATAAAGACATGTAAGTACAGAAAATTAACCAGAAGATCATCTTAATGTTTATGTTAGAGTTTTATGCGCACAATATTAAATCAAATTCAGATTTACATTCAGTGGAAGCAGAAAAAATAAAGTGATAAAAAAACACACAGATTTTACTTGGTTCAGTAACTAGGATAAATCCTTGTTACCTACATCCAAGGGCAAAGAACCTATAGTCTCTTTTATTAACACTAATAGTAAGAACAATTACAACAGCATTTCTCAGTAATTACAAGGCTAATTTTCAACATGAACAAACCCTAAAAATACACAGGTAATCAAAAACAAGATTTACAGGGTACAAAAGAGAACTACTCTTTACCAATGTTAAGAACAAACATTACCCAATCTACTACGTTCTTCTCCTATGGTTCCTTTCAGAGAAAACATCTCAAGAACACAATCCCAAAAAATAGAGCTGGGAGAAAGAATCATTACCTGCAAAATTACTGTAACAAGAACGCAATACACACACCAGAGAACATCATCTATCAGTTATACTTCACTACGCTCAAGATTTGTGCAGTATTTTCAAACCCTAACAGAGCAAAGATGAAGAGAGAAAACGCAAGATGAACAAATGGAAGCTGCTGGAAAAAAGTCACCAAAGGAAGTGTAAAAAAGCCAAAAAGAAAAACTGCAGCTTTTTGGAATAAAAGCAGTATATATATGGCTGCAATAAAGACCAAAATGCACAGTTTCACTAATGCAACGTAATATGTTTAATTTGGGCTTCACAAGCAGGCCCAACAGTTTATCCTGAAAATCCTTGAAGATAGCAATATTCGGAATAGAAGAAAGAAGGAACTGGGGCTTAGATTTGGTGATATATTCTTATTAATTTGTTCATTCCCAAGCAGATTGTGACGAGATGCTATAGGATGTCAATGATACATAAGCGGATGAGCAAGACTACGAAAGACCTTTAAATCACTATTTAAAAACTTAAATGCAGATATGATTTTTTTTTCTTTCAATGTTAACGAGGAAAGTGAGCTTTTCTTTCTTTACCTTAATGAGGAAAGTTTCTTTTCTCATAGTTTTTGGAATAAATAATTTAAAATTAAATTAAATTAAACATATCCTAAATTAATTAATATCTTAATGTAATCACAACAAAACTATGAAAACCAAACAAAGTAAAACTCATGTTTGGCCTGACATTTTTTTTCCCTTTTAAAATTAGTATAAATATATAACAATTGGCAGTTGCTATTTCTACTCTCCCTTATTACTAATACACTCTCCTTTGTATTTTTTTTTTTTCCAAAGTACCCGGTGTTTCAGAAACTAATATACTTCCCTTTTGTCAAATAGTTATTTTGCACATCGGGGTTGGCTTAGGCGAGAGGACCGCTAGAAACCATTATGCTTTCAAACCTTCATAGACGAAACACGGGAACATGAATTTGATCAATGTGTTTTATTAACATAATACACTCCCCCTTATTTTAAATAAGGGTTTTAGGGTTCGGTCATAGATGAGATGTATTCAACCGGGTTCGATCATGCATGATATCTTATATTATACTTGGTCTTGGTTGAAAAGTTTTGCGGCCAATTTCAAATACTCATATAGCCAATGGATGGTATGCCCAGGTGTGTGTCTAACTACTTCAAGGGTTCATGCGTGATGGATCTAATGATTTGAGGATGTTTGTGCAACAATATAACATTTTTTGAGCAAGTGGAATCTAACTGATATTTTGGAGTATATATATACACACATAGTCGAGACATGTGAGGTCTGAGGAATATTGTATACTTGTATATAACATGGGAAGGGAATGTTGCAGGCTTAGTCACCGTGTGAGAATTGAACTAGATTGCACATTTGTTAAAGTTCATTGTTTCTAGCTTACGGATGGGATGAATTAGGATAGTTAGAGGATATATTGCAAGGCTTGGGTACCCCCGTTCCCATATCATGAGAGAGATCAATGAATTCCTTTTTTGCTGGTCAAAAACTATTTGATAAAAGGGGAGTGTATTAGTTTCTGAAATACAGGGTACTTTGGTAAATAAAATACAATGGACAGTGTATTAATAATAGGGGGAGTGAAAATAACAACGTAACTGACTAATAATTAATATAAATTTAAGCAAAATAAATAAATAAATAGGCTAATTTGGTCTGGTTGGAGCAGGAAAAATATGGTATATGAGAGATTCACAAAATGAAAACAAGTATTTTTTAGAAATTCAACATGCAGCACTCACAAGAGTTCAAGCATAAACCAGGATGATGAGATCGAGAAGATATATTTCTGGTAATCAAGCTTTGTTTAATTTGTACATATGAAGACACGAATTAGAGGAATGTTTTTGGGTCCCATTAATGCTTTGGAAGCATGTGTTACATTTTGGGGGAAGTTCCCTCCTTGTCAAGAAAGAGTTGTAGTCCTACTTCTGACATCCCTGATACTTGTCGTAGACCCTTAACTTAAACCAGCTCTTTCTGTCCTGCTTCACATGTCTCTCCCAAATGAAAATCGTCTTTCTCCATCGCCCTCACTTTCAACGCTCAAATACTCTTTTTCCACTTTCACACTTCTGAAAAATTTTAACATGCTCTTTCTATTTCTTTCGTTTAACTTACATCAACCATATAATTAGTATCTTGAATAGAGTTGAAACAGGAAAAAAAATACGAACCCGAGAGATTAGAATAATAGAAATAAAAAGTGCATAGAGTACTCTTTGAATAAATACAAATAAGAACGAAAAAAGAAAAAAAAAACTGTACTTTTTGTACAAGTGAAAAACAAAGTAAAAATAAGTAAAATAATTATATGAAAATTATTTTAGGAACGGATACTCTAGCTATTCCAACCACACCCAAATAACATGCAAAATCAAACACATCTACATTCGTAATTTGGTGTCAATTTCTTCAGAAGTGGAACACACACCATCACGGGAGATACATATAGTATTGAGTTAAGCTTGTAAGCAAGTTTATAAGGCTTAGCGGTGTGGTACTGCCGTACTGGTCTCAAATGAGTGTGTGCATAATTCTAGGAGACACAAGTAACTACCGAGACTAGTAAAATAAAACATGGGATACACGATATAGTTGGTTCCTAGAGTTGACCAAATGAGTGTGCAAGATAGGCCAGTGCTCCTACAAGGGGTGAGTTAATGTATGTAGCTGGCTCTGATTGCTCATAATCTGACCGTTGATCTGGGAACCTATCATGCTCATCCGGTCCACCAACAATGGCCCCCACTAGAATGTTTGGGTTGGGAGATTGTGAATTCATCACACTGAACCCCGCGGAACACTGGATCTTTCCCGGGTGCACAGCAATCGACGGTAGAGATGATCCCCTATGGTGTATCCTTCGTGGGTACCGTGGACCATACCCCACCATGTACGACATCTTCAACGGGTTGTCTCCAAGCAAGTAATCCACCTAAAATTACAAAAAAAAATAAAAAAATCAAGTTCAACTAACAAGAATAGAAAAATCTAACAACACATTTTCTAGCTGCACTCTTTTTTATATTTTTTATAATTAGTTAGATTTTTTTTTACAAGTATTGTTTCTCATCTAATAATTTTCTCTCCTCCTGATTTATTTATATTAAATAAGAAATAAAAATTATCAAAATTAATAATTTTGAATAATTTTTAAGTAATCATATACATACATTGTTATTCAACATACAATAGACGCATTTTCTAACCTGTTTCTTAGCTATTGTCCGGAGTCTCCTTGGGGTTACTGTGATTCCACCACAGTTAACAAGCATATGGGATTGGGTCAAGTATTTGGCATATGTTAGCAGAAGGAAGGAGGTGGATGTGACATACTGCATGTTGCTATCACTCATCTTGAAAAGAAGCCCACCTAGTAACAAGCAAGTAACCGTTACACAAACTGGACCACACACACACACACGCAGTTCCACTGGGAGAGAGGATAAGTAAAAGAATTAAGAAGGAAAAGGGACTTCACCTGGGGTATATTGGGTGGAAGAAAAAGAGGTCCCAGGAATTAGAGAACAGACGAAATTGTCCGCATGACCCTTGTAGTCATGGAGGGATTGTACCCTTTGAACCAGGAATTCCTAAAACCATGGAACACAAAAATGTAAATTTCAAACCATTATTTGTTTTTACTTTCTATCTAGTTTTGCAATATATATACAGCAGAATATATGTGATGGAGGAGTAATTTGTACCTTGGAAAGAAGTATTCTTGCTCCAGCATGCTTGTTATCCCACCCAAAGGTGTTGTCAAACTCTGCAGCCCCAAGGATCTGGCCATTAACTTTGATGTAGTTTAGGTACATTGGATTCCTGGTAGCCTTGTGCAGCCAGGCAGCACCCCACAACAGCTCATCCTACCATATTAATTATTCACCAAAAGAATTTCAGTAATGATTATGTGTCATCTAACTAAACTGAACAGCATCACTCATATGTAACAGTTGAAACTTTACCTGATAACCAGAGTAAGAGCAATAGAAGGGGCACACGTAAGGTTTCAAGGCATTGCTGTAGGATCCCCTGTACTTATCAGCAAACTGGAAGACCTACACTCAGAAACAAAATACTCTTCTAAGATTTAGTTGGGAGCAGTTTGGTCTATTAAAAATAATAATTAGCAAAAATTGAACCAAAGGCTTACTTACCCTGATGGCTCTCCTCACTAAAACTTTGGAGTATGTGGGGTCACTTCTTCTAAAAACAAGAGAAGCAGCTGCAAGAGCTGCAGCAGTTTCCGCGGCAACTTCGGAACCAGGTGTGTTTGCATCTATTTTAAACACGCTTCTTGCTGTGTCCATGTCCTCTGGTCTCTCCCAACAAGCATGGTCCTTCTTAGCATCTCCCACCTGCAAAGCCAAAAAACAAACAACAAATATCAGAATCTAAAGAAGACTTGCCCCATATTTGAAAAATACTTTTCCATAATTACTATCAAAAGGGTATAAGTTGATTTTAGCAAGAGTATTGTTGTCTTAACTGACCTGAACATAAATGGTGTTTGGATGTGCAGTGGCTTTGAGAAGATAATCAGTGCCCCAGCGAATGGCCTCTCTGGCATTCTGCAACTCACCTTTCATTAGCCCACCAAACTCAATAACGCTCCATGAAAGCATTGTGGTGGTGAAGGCCATGGGAAAACCAAATTTCACATTGTCCCCAGCATCATAGTACCCTCCAACCAAATCAACCTGCATTGCACATTCACACATAAATAAGCAAACCAAAAACACAAAAAAATAACATGGTAATGTGAGAGTTGGTATAAGCATACGTGCATGGCTGAGCCATCAGAGAGGCCAGAGTCTCTCCTCCAAGACATTCTCTGGTTAGGAGGGAGCTTCCCTGACCTCTGGCCTTCAAAGAAGAGAATGGATTTAGTGAGAGCATCTCTGTAGTTATGAGTGGCAAAGCGAGGGTGTCGATGGTGTGTGGGAACTGGGAAGGCATTGGCATGAAGCAGAATGAGAGAGAACAGAGAAAGCAGAGTGGTGATGGTGAAGAAGGAAAGGGAGAAAGTCATTTTGAAGAGGCAATGTGAAAGTGAAACCAGCCTCACTCATTCACTCAACGACCAAACTGCCACACTGTGCTCTTTGGTTGTTCAATCTCTGGTTTTTATAAAGCAAAAGCTGCCTCTCTAACGTCCAGCTTCGTTACAATACAACAATAATTAGGTCCACATCCTACTCCTGCTACTACAGTGTTTTGTTATGCCTTTTGTTTTTCATTTTTTTAATAATAGCTAGAGTCTACAAACGTTTGGGGAAGTTAAACTAGAACTAGAAGAGTTAACTATTAACATTTAGTAATTGAAAGTATATAATGTTATTAATATTTCATTATGAAATTAAGAAAAAACTAAAGTTTTTAAACATTTAATTAGTCAATCGTACAAGTTTAAAATTAAAAAATGTAAGGTAAGGATAATATTGATAACTTATATTTCGATGACATTTTTAAAAACTCAAATCAGTTACATACTTACATTGTCAACTTACAAAAAATATCTATAAGATTTTCAAGATAATTATTATAAAATTAGTAAATATAATAATTGTGACTGAATGAAAATAGAGAGAAAAAATTTATACAATCAATGCGCATATTATTTATTAAAAAATTATAATCTCCATGCAATGTTTTATATTCCTTTCTTAAAGTATTTTAAGAAATATATTTGGTCCAACTTATTAATTTAAAAACAATAAGAAAATAAGAGTGACTGTTATTAAATGGCCCAACTTATTTGGTAAGACATTTAAGTTAATTTTTTATGTTCTTTTGAAAATTTCTTTAGCATTTAGGTAAATTATTTATAATGTAAAATAGATTATAATGTTATTCAATCATATATCATTATAAATGATAAATTTATTAATTTTTATAATAATTAAAAGTCTTATTAATGGTAATTTTTAATTGATTGGTAGTATAAAAAACTTTACACTAATAATATATAGCTATGAAACCAAAAACAAATTGGGTCAAGTCCTATTGTTTTAAAGTTTAATATACATGGAATGTTAGTGTAAAGTTATTAAACTATCATTAATTAGAAATCATTTTTCATCTTATATTTAAGAATTTTATTATTATATCATCTATTTTATTATATATTTTCTATTCTATTTGTACCTTTTTGTTGTTGTAATTTTTTAAAAAAATCTTATTTGTACAAAAATAATTTCACACAAAAATTAACAAAAATACTAATACAAACAAATGTATTAAACCCAACAACATTTTTTGCGTTATCTTTTTATGCATGTTTACGTGAATAGAACTTTCCGTCCCTCTGTTCTCTCTCGCCTTGGATTAACGTTAAATGTACTTACACAGGAATACAGACAAACCAATACTTGGGTGATTCAGTGCATGTTAGGTTTATCATTTAACTTCTTAAATTTTGAGATAATATTTAACCAAGCAATGAATTAGTTATTAGTGTGTTTGGTTTATCTTATATTGATTGAGGATTAAGAAAAAAAGAAATAAGCAAAATATTCCCTCATGTTAATAAAATTAACAGACTAATAATTAATATTCAAAAAATATTTTTTTTTATTTTTCACAAATGTATGCCTTATCACGTGTTTCTTATACTTTTTTATAACAGGGTGACATATTATTGTGATTCTTTTTTTAATTAACTATTATTTAACCAATATTATTTAAAAATGTTACATTAACAATTCAATACTTTTTAAAATTACATAAGTGCAATTTTGTATATATATTTTTTCTTTAATCAAACTCTTTTTTTCCTATATTTTCCTCAAATGTTTAGCTTCTTTAATAACTAGTTTATTTTTTGCATTACTTAAATATATGAAAGTAGTTGTTTATATGGATGAGTTTGTTTATTCAGTATAAAGGTAAGATTTTGATATTATAGTCCTTGAACAACTTTAAAAAATAAACATCCTTAAATCCTTAATTATAATGAAATGGAATTTCTTTTCAAGGTCACTTTTATTAATTATAAAGAATAATAATTTAATTTTACTTTGGGAGAAATTGGTAAAAATATAATAATATTATAAATGATATGGTTCAATTCAATTTTGATATGAAAATGGTCAAATTGAATAAAAGATCATTTTTTGTTTTTTTAGTTAATGAATTCATATTTTCAGTTTTCAAGTTAATTTAACAATTTAGAAAGATTTAAATTCGTTTTGAAAACTTCTAGTGGCATCGCACTACTTTGGCTAAGTGAAAAGGCGTGGAAAATTATGGACATATTATGTTGCGTGTTTGTTTTAGAATTTTTTGTTTTAATTTGTTTGTGTAATAATCACAAATCTTCTATTCATAATACAGTAACCTTTTAATTATTAAATCAAAATATTAAATATATCTTTTTACTCATTAATTTTATAAATATTTTAAAAAATATCAAGAAGCTTGAGGAAATAACATTATTCGGCTTGGGTTTTAAAGTTGACATTAATTCTTTGGGCGTCTCTTGTTTGCATAATGTAGTTGAACTGAGAGCTCCAAGCTCGTTAATAATTGCTGAGAGAAGTTGTTGCCCATAACTCAAAACAGAGAGAGATCAACAGTGTTCAGTGAAATGAGTAAATGTGCATGCCCTATCGATGCTTGAAACTCGGAAGATAAGTAAGGGAAAGGCCAAGAACACAAGCATGGAGAAGACACCAACCTTCAAATTCGCGCGCTGATTAGTTATGTAAAGTTGTGATTGTGAATTGTGATGGAGGATTTTTGAGAAAAATATATAAAAACTAAAAAAATACACTGAGAATGACATAAATTTTTTATTTCAAGTAAATATATTTTAAATTTATTATTTTTACAAAAAATTATAAATTCTTGTAAAACATTTTATTTTTAATTTTTAATAAACATTATATAATTTCTTTAATTCAAAAACAATTTCTTTACCCTTCACCTTTCCAAGATCACTCCATCTGAAACTTTTCCGAAATTAATGGTCCATGATGAAAGCCCATACATGGTCGTTGAGCTTCAATGGATAAGCTAAAGGAACTTCAGCATTTTGTTCGGTTCCCACTTACATACCAACCTAACCCTACATGTTCAACCCATTTGGATAGACTAAACATGGCATATAATTGGGGGGATATTAAATTACATTATGCGTTTCAAGCGCACTTCTCGTTCTTTGGTTGTTTTCAATACTTTTCAATAAAATGAAATTGTCGTGGTCGAATGTTATAATCAGTTGAAGTGAATATGGTACTCACAATTTGGCAACTTTTGGTTTATTTTGTAATTCTATCATAAGTGAATACGAAGTGTAAAATTAGTTTGTGAAACTATCATAAAATTATCTACTTGAAGATGTAGGCAATGTATTTGTATATTCTTGAGTGACTCGTATTTTATTTTGTAATTCTGACAAATGGTATCTCATATCATAGACATTCCAAGTTTTTAACGAGGCAGAGGAACACGCCGGATAAACATTATTAAAAACAGCAAATTACTGTACAGAATAGATATATCATAATTAATAGTATAATACTACTAAAAATATTTTACCCGAAAAAAGGGTGTATTATCAGCATGTGAAGAAGAATAACTTTCCACTATGATTCTCTCATAAAATGATTGAAGTTGTGCTGCATGTGTATCGCATATGTGCCATACAGCATTATTTGGTTGGACCAATATATATTTTCCTTAAATTACTTCTTTATTACTTAAGGAGGGTTTTGAGAAAGCAAAGGGATATATATAAAGCTGCACGTTATAGCAGTAGATGGACCAATAGTCTAGACTGGAAGATGAAGGAGCAGCACAAGAGCAAATGCTTCTTAGCAACAGCACATTATATAAAGTTTGATCAGAGAGAAGAAACAAAAAGAGTGTGGTAGCAGTATTAAAACAGAAACAAAATGGTCATTATACCCTTTTAGCAGTTTCATACACAACTTTTAAGATAATATATATTTTATGTTAATTCCTTTTATTTTAATATTTCTCTTGGGGCTTAGCCCCTCCCCAGAATAAAAAAACTACAATGAAGCATTACAAGCCGCAATAATAATTTTACGTATTAGTATCATTAACCAGTAATTAAAACCATCAGAAAAAAAAGTACTTCACATATGTTTAAAGTGAAAATTGTATTTTATATTAAAAGGTACAATGTGAAATTAATTAGTAATTTTAACTTTTTTTTATTAAAAATCAGGCTTAAGATTTTATTACATACATTCAATTCAATCGCCTATATAACAAATCATCACATGCATGAAGAATCCAAATTCAATTCGTGCAAGGCAATCAGTTCATGAAACTAAAAGAATAAGAATGAAGCATATATGAAGTTGTAAAGGCGAGAAAATTAGCTGGGAGAACTGGGAAGTGAGCTTTTTCCCGTTTTGCCCTCTCTCGTTTGTTGTTGTTATTTGCTATGTTAAAAAAAATCAATTAGGTAACCCTATGGTCAGAAAGCGATTGCACGGATTTGACATAATGACACATCGCCATGTGCTTCTGTTGTCCTCCCACATGCAACAGTACGCATTTCATGCCCATTTTCTTCGTATCCCCTCTGCAACAAAAAATGATAGACACATGTAAGTCGTATTTGATCAGGGCTCAATGAAAAGACTGACACTTTTTTCTCATTGGTGTAGAACTGGGAAAATAGAACCACCCAATAGTCCAATTTCGTGGCCTGGATATGGAATGTTATGGATAACATAGTATGAATACTGAATTATATGGTTGGCTATAGCTAGGTTCGTTGTTTTAGAACTATAGAAAAAGCCCATGCACGGTTTTAACCATGCAAAGCTGGAATGATTATTTGCAAGTACATGCTTTACAAATGGAGATTTGTACACTAATAATCTATCCTTTTTCAGAATTGGAGGGTGTCATATGTCGTTTTATTTATATCGCCACCAGCATGTTCGAGATTTCGCATTATTATTCATAAGATCAAATTAAAATAGATAAGTAGGAGATAATTGTGATGTTATAAATAGATTTTATAGAGTTAAATTAGATTCAAACTTAAATTTTAAGATGATATAAAAATTTGTTTAGTTATTATTATTGGTCTTATCATGTCATTAACAAATGTTTAGCAAACTTTACTATTAATTGAAGATCCTTTAAATAAATAAAGATCACATATACGACTAAATTATAATATTTAAGTGAAAATGACTTTTATCTTAAGAGTTAATTTTTTAATATTGAGTTAAACTCAAATCCTAGACTTAAAGTTAGTAAACATCATAAAATAAAATCTGTTTCTAATTCTAGCATATTATATAAACTTGTTTTCAAAGTTTCACAATGTGACAAATTTTGTCTCTCAATTTTTGTTTCTCTCAGAATTTGCCTCCAAATTCATACAGCATTGTGCATTTTGCTTCTATGTAAAATTAATTGCCACAATTAAGACATTTTGTGATTATTTTTCTGTTAAACTACCACAATCAAGACAATTTTGTGGTATTTTGTCATTAATTGTGACATTTTTTCTACGTGGGCAAAGAATTGTGATGTTTTATCAACTGAGAGCAAAATTTGAAGAAAAAAAAGTAGGGCAAAATTCATGATATTGTAAAACTAGTTTATGAATGAAGAAACAAACTATATTATGATATTGTAATAATTGTAATAAAACCCAAACGTAGCTGCTAAAACATATTAAATAATTGTAAATATCATTAATTGTGGAATTTATGAATGAAGAAACAAACTATATTATGATATTTTATTAGAATCAAAGAGTGGAAAGAGAACAACGGATCATGAGACTTTTGGTTGCTTTTGCAGAAAATGGAAGAATTATGGGAAAACCAACAGGAGTACCGGCTTCAAATGTTGCTGACAAGTTATGGTTAGTCTTCCAAGGAATTGGTGATATTGCCTGAGTCTTGTTTATGATTTTTTTAATCAGATTTACAGTCAGCCGATATATGGTGCTATTGACAGATGGTGTTCAAAAACATATATATACCCCAACAGTGGATTTGTTAATAACAAGCAAAAAAAAAAATTAAATATGAAAAAAAAATTATTTCAAAGACGATTCTCTAAGTGTCCGTCGTTGTTAAGTTAAAAAAACATCTTTAATCAAAGACGGGCCTCTCTTCATCATCATTGTTCAGTTTTTTTTAAAAAATAAACCAAATAAATCAAAGACGGTTCATGCAGGGACCGTCGTTATCTTGGCTGACCCAAAAAAAAAAAAAAAAAACCTATGTCAATGACAGTTAACTTGGAGACCGTCATAGATATATTGTGATATTTTTTTTTATAAAAAAACATACATCAAATCAAAGACGGTTGACTGGTAAGGCCTGACGTTGATAATACTATAAAGAAGACGGTCATTGGGACCGTCGTTGATATCATAAGTAGATAACGACAGACATTTCTATGATGGTCGATCACCCGACTTTAAAAACGCTTTTTATCCGTCATAAAACTTGCCTTTTGTAGTAGTGACTGTAGAGACAAAGCGTGCAATTAAGTCTATTATTTTCTAAAAACTGGTTTCAGAGATCATTTTTGAAACTATTTTTTTTAAAACAGAAATCAAACATGACTTTAATTTATCACACACGCTATAAATATATATTTTACATTTAATTTTGTTTACTATCTTAATACTAAATGAGTCTTTATAAAAACAGACAACACAAACATAATCAAGAATATTGCTATAAATTTTGTTTTCAAGTATAATTTTTTAAATTTAAATACCTATTAACTTTTAAATTTAAAAGCAGCATTACAACTTTTCCATCCTTCTTTATTTTCTCTCTCAGAAGGTTGAAAGTTATGAAGTTCTATTGGCACTAAAGCCCATGGGCCTAAAAACAACGGTTGTGCTCTACGACTAGACACACTAACGGGGCACTCGTGCTTGGCGTTGTGCAGCCTAATATCTAGATCTACAACTTGAAGAACATATGATATGAAGGAAATGTTAACAACCCAGTTTGGTTGGAGATGATCATTTGAAGTTAGCTTCGCTATTTCATGAGCTAAGGGGAATATTTTTTTTTAATTTATATTTACTTAAATTTGTGCCATGCATGATATTATTATTTTTTTTTTTTTGGTAAGGATGCATGTTATTATATTTAATTCTTCATGTATAAGATTTTTTTATATACATTTACGCATGAGATTAACACGGCCATGCAGTTAAACAATTTTTACAAGCAACATCTCTTTTTTATCATTTTATTGTGTGAATTAATAAATGAAAAAAAAAGCTTCATGTATCCCACTACAAAAAAATGGTATTTTGTGGTGGCTAAAAAATCTATTTCTGGCGGCTAAAAACCGCCACAAAAATAATTTCTGACGGTCAAGATCGACTGTTAGAAGTAACGATGTCAGAAAAAATTGTGGCGATTTTTAGAGGAATGCTGGTAAATTTGCCAGAAAAATTGTGGCGGCTAAAAGCCGCCACAAAATTTATTTTCACTTTTTTTACGCTATTTTGGCGGTTTAAAAACCGCCACAAAGTGTTTTTTGCTTTTTTTTTGCCAAAAACAGTATTTTTTTGATAAAAAAGAGCTCATTAATATTTCCCTAATTTTAATCCTTTCCATTATTTCTATAATTATTTTCAGAGAATTTTCCATTCATATAAGCCATCTTCATAAAAAAGAAGAATAAAAAATAGTTGAAGGCTATTTACAATATTATGCAACTCTTGAACGGTTAAAACTATACATATTAACATCCATGTGTATTTATTATCCACCCTAATGTACATGACTTATCAAAATTGACCAAAAGCATTGTGCATGCTGTTGTGCTCCTGTGATGTTTAAGTGCAGCAAGATAATGCAATTATGCAAACAAAGCAACCATACTCTGTAGAAATGATGATACGAGTGTGTGAATAAATTATTTATACTTGCAAGAGTAGTTTTCTTCCATTGAATCTTTTGTATCCCTCCATCAAGGCATTAACCTGTCGAGGCAAGTTCATAGATGCTACTAGAAAAGTTCCATAGCTTGCCTGAAACATATATGGAGAATAAAATTATGGTTACATACAAGTTACACTGTAAGTAATAATTAATGGTTTAGTATTGGTGTAATATTATATAATACAAATTCTATTAACTAACAACTTTGATTTGAAGGATAAAAACTCACAGGGACAGAACGGGGGATGGGTCTAGGCTGTGTTACAGGCTTCTTAGAAGAAAGTGGATGTGCCTCATCATCAGAAGATGAATCGTCGTTCATTACCATGGCTGAAGGGACACTTTTAGCAGCTCTCAAGTAGGTACCAAATGGAGTATCATTAGCAGCCAAAGATCTCACTGACCTGTTTCTTGTGATGTGATTTCTTTTTGTTGTTCTGCAGATTGATTTGGCTTTTCTGTTGCAACTTATTTTCTGAATGAAATATAAAAATAAGTAAATAATCAGTGGCCCCACAATCAACAGAAAAAAGATGAATAGACAAAGCTTGAAAAATAAGAAAGCCTCTGACAGTACCAGATGTATTATATAAATGGCAGCTACCCTTGTATGAACCAACCAGTGCACCCTGCACCAGAAAATTTAACCAAGTTGAATTTCTGATTGTTCAAATAGGTGCATATTAACCTTGGACCAACCTGACCATCAGGGGATAAAGATGATATTGAAATAAAACTGCCTTTGTGCCACTATGTGGTTATCCAATCCTCAAAGACAGGGTGTATATTGAATAGGGATAGGATGAACTCGAAATCTAATTCAAGATAAACAAAACTTTAAAGGAAAACCAATGTAAGCAACATCATATTATCTAGCCTAGCCATATACTGAAAACAAAAAGAAACATCCTTTGTCTTTGGATAACTTTATCGTACTAGCAAGAGGAAATACATAGATGTATTGGAATTTACCTCTGGAGTTGGAGCCTCTTTACACTGCCCATTCAGCCAACATATCCATTCAACTAAAATAATCAAACAATAACTATCTATTAATTTAAGAATGAGAAATAAGATAAAAAAATTATAGATGTATTGGAATTTACCTTTGGAGTTGGAGCCTTTTTACATTGCCCATGTAGCCAACATATCCATTCAACTAAAATAATCAAACAATAATCATCTATTAATTTAAGAATGGGAAATAGGATAAAAAAAATTATAGATTTTTCTGAATAAATTGAGCGTATAAAATAATCAGATCCATCCCTGAATCAAAATATAATAATAGACATATGAATTTAGTAGTTTAATGATGGCCAATGTAAAATATATACCTGGAATATAGGTAAGATGCTCTTCTCCCTTAAATATCACCCATTTTTTTCTCTTTCACTTGTAAACCAAAACAAAATACCAGAATTAGATAGATTCAATGTCATTTCCAAATACAAGTTAAAATCCATAATATCCTAAAAACAAAAAAAAAAAACAAACTAACAAACTAGAAGGATTTGAAAATAACATGAAATATTACTAACACCAACTGATCCTCTTTCATAATTTTTTAATAGTATTATTTTATTAATTCATTAAGAATCATATCAAGCCTATTTGTCATTTTATCCAATATATTAACCATAATAAGAAATATATATCCACTTTCATAATTCCTATTTGAAGCCAAGAATATCACGTGCTAGAATCCAAATCAACATGTCCAAGCTAAGAAAAAATACATTGGTTTGCTTTTTTACACTATTTTTTTTTGTAAAAACATGTCCAAACAATTAACTACATTAATTGAATAATATAATTTGACTTAAATGCAAAGATATACGTAAAATTTTGCCTAGTATATATATTTTATACTATTTTCTAATGGCCTTGTAGCCTAATTAATCCCAATCCTACTGTTAAAATGTTACTAAAGGTTGATATAAACAACTGCTAAATTGCTTAAGCTAGTGAACACAAAGACTTAAGCGTTTTTTTACATAGGAAAAAGTACTAGAAAGCTACATAATAAATTCATTCCACTAATATAAACAAGCTCATTAGAGGATTAAAGCTTTGCAAAATGGTAAAAGGCTCTAAACAGAAGTTAATTAAGTGCAATTAAATAAAATTGCAAAGTAAGGTTTTCCTTGTCTGCATTCACAAGTGATTCAAATAAAAAGCTTACCAATTCTTTGAGGGAAGAAATTGACCTTTTAGAGACTAAGATTCTCTACAGCTTCCTACCAATTTTGCACACCACATATCAGTGTCAATACCTTAATTTCAAATATTGAACATGCCAAATACTTCACATACAATATTTCAAAGCTTGTAAAGTTCCTAATCCTGACAGGTATAATACCGGTCAAATTATTTCCTCTCAGCATTGAGAAAACATGGAAAACAATGGTCAAAACATATGGAAGGCAACAAGAAGGATCAAACGAGTTAAGTGACAGATATTGTGCTTGAGTTGGATTACTCATAAATAACACAAACCAGTTAAGTGATAGATATCAGGGGACAAAATACATGCTCAACATGAACCAGAACATACCTTCAATGTTACACCAAAAAGAAACAATCTTTTACAATGTGACTTCAAATAGAACCAGAACATATTTTCCCGGTAGAAATTATTGTAACCCAAACAAAGGGATACAAGTTCACGGTAGGATGAAACAATCTCACTATGTATATTATAAAATTTAAAGTAGCAATGAAAAATGAAAATGTCATTGGATGGAGAGAAGCTCATACCAGTAGTTGGTGCAGAATTCTATTTTATTCATGAAACATTTTCTTTTCAAAAACAATGAAAGAAGAAATGAGAATATATATATATATATATATATATATATATATATATATATATATATATATA
>CM023950.1:1841202-1957180 GCA_013407115.1 Glycine latifolia
TATATATTGTTAACTAAAAAGTATCCCTTTCAAAAACAATGAAAGAACCCATGATACTCCAAGAGACCTTCTATGCCTTCATCCTAATTAAAATGACAAAGGTGAATGTAAGAGAAAGTTGGAAACTTCAGCAAAGTAATCCCCTGCCCCGTGCCCTCAATACCCACACTCTCCCCTCACACAAGAAAAGAGGGGAAAATGAGACAACACATGTACACATCTATCTAAGAAATATACCTCCATAGAAGTCAGTTAGCAACATATAACTTCTGGACTCTGCCTTATCTTTGGAGTCATCTTAGCAATTTCAAGGGAGAGCTCTGCAGGTTCAACCTAGCAACATGACTTGCGTAGTGAAATAAGCCATATAAATCAAGTTTAAGAAGAGTATAAGGCTACTTACTTTTTAACCAGCGTGCTTATCCAGTTTAAGAAGAGCATAATAGCCTCGAAACTTTTTGTTCATCTGTTCAATATTAAGATGAGCATCAAAGCCCCCTGAAAATCCTTCTCCTTTACCAAATTGATAAACAAACGGAAATATCAATTTAGGAATCGATTACAAATTCGAATCCAAATCCAAACAATCACGCACATAGATCATGAAAGACATAAATCAAATTGAAGATCATACCTCCGAAAAATGTTATGCTCGAAATCCTAAGCCGCAATACAGAGACTGCGTGTTGGATAAAGAAGACGCTGAAAAGTTAGGGCTTCCGGTTCTTGTAAATAAGAGGAATGATACTATCAATTGAGTGTGGATTGGAAAATGGTTGAGTCTTCGATTTGGAAAAGCGAAAATTGGAGCCACTTTGAATCACCGAGTTTGGATCGAAACAATCGCTACGCGACTTTGGCGTCGATTCACACGAGTTTGGGAAACGTAGATGAAGAGTTTTTATTGTTTTTTAAGAACCCTAAAACGCTGGTGATCTTCAAGCAAAACACTAAGCAAGACTAAGAAAGAAGATAGTGCGAGAGTCAGTGTCAGCTAATGGGTAAAAGGAATCGTTATGAAAAGAGGGGGAATACGAAAAAAATTAAGAAAGTTTAATCAAATTAAATATTAAATAATAAAAACAATATTATGATTTGTGACTGCTAATACATAAACTTAGAAATTAATATATTTCCCACGGTTTTATTGGACCGTCAGAAATGATCAGCCACTAAACACCAACTTTTTTGTAGTGCTCCTAATTACTAGTATTAATTTTAATTTATATATACTTTACCGTTCGTTCTATTAAGTGAGTGTTTTAACTTCTCTTATTTAATAAATGAATAGCTCGCATCCCATAACTTACATGCAATGCATATATACTTGTAAGGAAATATATAACTATTACATTATTATTTTTCTTTAAGAAAAACAAGGAGTTTTTATTTCCAAGTGCATTTCAATAATGCATTTTTCTAAAAAGAAATTTAATTAGTGCATATAATGGGGATATCTCTGGTGGGGTTAGTTGCTTTTATTAGAGCACTAACGTATATAATCCCTCACAAGAGTAATTTTTGGGTATAGTCATCACGTGACTATAGCCACAATAGCCCTATACTATAGGAACTCCAATGAAATAATACACAGGAATGTAATGTAACCTTACAAATCACGTGATCTCCTAGGTTCAGCTCTACTTAAATATTTCTCAACTCAAACCAGAGAAGAATGGGATGCCAGTGTTGTTCAACCAATCGTTGCCTTGAATAAACTGTGCAACTGTGAATTGGGTTGCCTCAGTGGAACTGTTAATGACCCTATAACCTGGCCACGTAACCCTACCACTTGTGTTCGAACCTGGACCCCTATTCATGTACTCCCCATAATACAACGTATCCACTGCAAATGTTTCATTCCATTCCAACCACCCTGCTGGGTCTATAAGATCATCCAAATAAGATTTTAACACAACAGTCCTAGAGTACATTTTCCAAGGACGTCCTAGGTAGCTCTTGAACGAGGATTTCACAGGGAGCAAATCTGCAGCAGCTGCAATCTTGCAGTTCAAGATGGATATGCCAGTGTTTTGGTTAGGGTCCTCTCTGCCTTGTGCCGTGAACAAGTTCTTCTGATTTTCGTTTGGCTTGCGTGCGTATAAGTTGCAGTTTTGGAATACCACAGCTGCATTGCCGAAAATGAAGTCTACAGTGCCATAAATGTCACATTCACGGTAGAATTGGCGCATGGAATGGACGTAGAGAGTGTCTTGGTAGCCAACGAAACTGCATTGATAGAAAGCTGAGAAATCAGCACCACTTCTCAGTGCCACAGCTTGGTGTTTCTCGGGTCCTGCTGAGTTCTCAAATGTTATACCCTTTGCTATGAATCCTGCTCCTACAACAGCTGCAACATACCATTTTCTTTTATTAATAACAACCATAATCACTCGATTCGGGATTTGATTATACTTAAAAAATTCTTCATCCTTTTTCGTGCGGGAATGGAACACAGATTTTTCCCCTATAGACTCAAGGTGTGTTGCTAAGTGAATTATAATTATTGGGTAGTTGCAACATACCATTATTGTCAACGCTGTTAGGATTAGATTTTGGATCATTATTCATAAATGAACAGTAAAGAGAAAACTTTGCTAGGAGACACAAACTCAACATAAAGGTATCATTGAAACGAAGAAAGAAAACTCAAAGTCTGTTAACTTTGTACTGCACATTATTTGTCACATGAATAATAAAGATCATCAAATTGACTTTTTTTTATCCATGTTCTCCCAAAAGAGAAAATTAAAGCATTTTTATATGTTAAAAGCAAAAGCAGAAAAGTAAATGGGAAAGCATAGAAGACATAACAAGCAAAGTGGACCTAATGACACTGAAAAAGTAGTTTAGTTGTGATGAGAATTATGCAGATCCAGAATAGAATTCTCTTTAGGTGGGCGTGGATAGACATGTGGACCCTTTACTTTGACCAACCACAGAGGTAACTCTACTTTGCGCTAAAATATAAATAAAATTATCATGAATCTAAGGCCAGAGATAGTCCTGCCTATATCTGCATATATGTATTGTTTTTTGTCTTATAAAAGAGTTTCTAATTCTATCTATTTTTTTTTCTCTGTTCTTTTTCTATCTTTCACCAAGATTACTCACGTCATTTTCTTTCCAAAAAATGGTGTCGCCACTCATAGCTCGGAAAATATTAATAAAGAAAACATGCTTTCGGGCAGGAGATCCCAAATCTAGGTTTATTACTGCTAACCTTAACAAGAAATAAGAAATTTGATTTATTTACAATATATATTTGCTAATGTCATTGTCATTGAGACACGTTGTCTGATGGAGAAGTCCAATTGATATTACTGGATTGCAATATAACTGGAAAACCAAACAGAACACTGAAAAAAAAGCATTTTGGAATCTAGTCAGTCAGCATTGTAACCAATAATACTATCATCACTTTGACACTATTTATATTTGATGTATACGTGATTGATAGCTGGGGTAGTTTAAATTTGCAGACATGCCTTTGAAAATAGTTTTAAAATTAATTGAGGGTGAACCGGAGTCATATATGTTTATAATCCAGTGTCAAAGAAGAGATATAATTGGAACTAGTATATTAAAAAAAGTTTTCTAAAATTGAATGAAAATCATTTAAATTATTCGTACACTATTATTATATGCTCATAAGTAAAACAAAAGCCTGTATAAATACACAAATCGATTGCCTGACCCACAATCAGAATCTCTGAGTATGTTACTCTTGGGTGGGAATAAAACAATCATCTTATTCTATACAATATCACAATATATTTATTTGTAAGTGTTTATATATATATATATATATATAAGTAACTTTCTTATTATTATTTTTAATTGTATTTCCTAAACTTTTTTGTTGCTTTTGTTTTGTTTGTCTGTTTCGCCCCTTTCCTTTCAAATTTTCAATCGCTACAGTAGTACGTACATCCTTGCTTGTGAATTGTGATTCGGAGGGGGCGTGAAACTGTGAATTGACCTTTTCGTATAAAACATATATACATGTACTCATCACCTATCATTTTTCAGCATTATGTTCAATCACGGGACGCAGAATCCTCGAAAATTTTAAAATGGCAAAGCCTTTTATCTTTTAAACTTTCCTTGGTTCTATTTCAAACATTCAAAACTAAGTTGTGCTTATTCTCACAAGATAAGAGGTAGTAGCATTTTATGTACACACACACAAAAAAAAGCATTTTAATTACTTGTGGCCATGACACCATGACACGAAAATCTTATCATAAGTTGTCGTAATATTTATAGCCATTTGTTAAATAACCGACACTGGCCTGTGATATCTGAATTTTAAGGACAGCAGAGCGCATCAGAAAATGCATCAACCACTACAACGCTATTTTTCAATGCAATGCAGGAACTGCACGATGCCTTGACAAACCCAAGTAGTCCGTGTCTGTCCAAACCATTTAAAATGATTTTCCCACATCTACATTATGTATTTTAATTAACTACAAAATCACCTAGCAAAATTAATTTATTAATAATTTTTAACCCAACATGTGGGCTCTCCGGCGGCCTATTTGGAAGTAAGGATGGGCAAATGCATCCTCTCATTTCAATAAAATTACTGTTCTAAAATATTATATTTTGCACTCTTATGTATTTGAAATTCTTTACCAATTTATATGTGAGAGTAAGTAAATGCATCCTCTTAATTTAATAAAATACAAATATTTATTCTAAAACTTTATATTTTATACCTTTTATCTTCATGTTTAAATTCAACTATCTCATATTCTCACTTTTATAATTATGAATTTTTATTTTTTTAAATAAATTAACCCCACTCACCCAAGGTCCTAGATCCGCCACAGTGGACTCGTCATCTAGTTGCCATTTTCGTTGTCTTGTTCTAACTTTTTCTAATGATTTTTTCTTTGTCTTTGACATTACAATCACAACGCCCGCCTCAAAGTAGAGCATTTATAAAACTTTATTAAGTGAGCGAGCTACTAATCAAATCTCACTTAATTATGACCATACTATATATCATACCTATTTATATTTTTCAAAGTTGGAATATCAAACCAAGAAAAAACCTTAACTAATTAAAAATAGTAGCAGAAGGTAGGAAGAAGGAAGACATCCTTACCAACAGTAGCAGATTGAAAAGTGGTCCACCCGTCCACAACATTCCTACTGCCTTTCACTACTGTCTTTCCAATCCCGTCTCCAACAAACATCAGATTCGTCTTCTTCCTTATCACTTCCACATTCTCGAAGTATGCCCCCGCCTTTATGTGTATCACAAACCTGTTATCACTTACACTCATTTAATTTTACAACACAATGAAGAAATATTTTTTACAATCAAATAGAGGAGCTATAATGTAAGAATGAGTTTCTTATATCAGATTGATAACAGTACATTTAAGTCATTTTATTATTATCTGTATCTAAGTCATATATAATTATACGTACATAGATATAATGTGAGAATGAGTTTCTTAACGTGATTTTTAAATAACTCATATGATTTCTGTATTTAATTTTGAATAATGCTTAATATTTATTCTTTTCACTTATACATAAAAAAACTCACTGTGTATAGTGTATAAATTTCCAAATTAAATACATGGCATTAATAAAAATCTTTAAAAAAATTGACACACTACTAACACCATTTCTCTTTTCTCTTAATTTGTATCCCATTGGTACTACGTTTTTACTATGTAATTAATTTATACTAGAGTAAATTATAATCAATCACATTGGTGTGAAATAGAGTATTTTGTTACGTACCTAGTTATGCTGGAGTTGGGAGCCACAGACAGTGCTTCCCCTATAGTGGTGAAGTTGCCAGTGCCGTCTTTGGCAACAACAAGATCGAACGTGGTCCCATTCACTTTAGCTTGAAGAAGCTTTCGGTCTTTGGAGGACACCCACGAAGGGAACCCCTTTTGCATCTTTCCATATTCTGGAAACACCTCATCAGATTCGGAAGAAGTTGTTAATTTCTTCACTCCAGGCACTTTGTTCAGCATGGCCAACGAGTTGCTCACGTGATGCTATATCTGAAGCAGCTTCTTCTCGATTCTGTCCCTCACGCGCCCTTTGCTGTACGCAAAGCCATCGAGGCACGTGTACAAGTTGGTCATTGCTCCACTCAGCAGAGTCTGCAAGTCATGTTGACGCTTCGACCCTATGGTGCTCTTGATGGAGAGATCGTCGATGGTGGCTTTGAGCTCAACGTTGGTGTCTTCAAACAGTTTGAGACAGTCATCGAGGGCTCTCTGGTCGAGTGGGTTGAGGTTTTTGAGCATCTTTTTGAGGCCGCTGCAGTTGTAGGACGATGATCTTACCTCGTACATGGTGTGGTTGACCACTGATGATATCACTTGTGGGACAGATTTTGTTGCGAGATCTGGGAATGTGGCTAGTGTTGAGACACATAGGTCTGGGTAGAGTGTTCCTTCGCATGTGGATTGGGCTACTACTTGTATGTGCTTTTGGAAATGGAGGTGGTTATGTTTTTGATCTGGGACTCTTGTTTGCGTGTTAGTTAAATGAGTTGTTCCAAAGAAGAGTAGTAGAGAAGAAATAACAGTCAGAATGGATGCAAGTGTGAGGTTGTTCATGATGTGATGATAGGACTTAGGAGGTGGGTTAGGATTACTGTGTGTATGTGTAACTAGCTAGCAGGGTACGTGCTGTGGATAAATAGAGTGGTTGAATTGTAACATGGAGTGGGGTGTTTCACGTTGACAGTGTGAAACTAGATTTTGTTTTTGAAAAAAATGAGCTAGCTTTAGTCATAATGTGACATGGACCTCATACTGACTAGGTTAAATATGCCACCTCGATTAATTGAACTCTCGAGTATGCAACGTGTTGTTATGCGTGAGATCCTTAATCATTTTAGCTCCTGCATCAAGTACTGGAGCTTCAAGTCCCTTTAATCATTTTAGCTCCTGCATCAAGTACTGGAGCTTCAAGACCCTTTTCCACTCGCTTAATTATTTCACACCTGCTTTTCTGGTAGGAAAGCTTTAAATATATTGCTTCAGGCTAATTCTGCTCTCCAATTCTGTTTGGCTGAAATGGTAATGCCTTTTGCAGTTTATTTCTTATTCTTTTGAAAGGGCTAGTTTTATAGAAAGATATATATACAAAATTAACTTGAAATGTGAAATTGATGAGTAAAATCTAAGTAATATAAAATTCTAAAAGCTTTGCTCCCAAAGCATATATGAATATTTGATCTTCAATTTCAGTTATGTGACTATGTATTGTTGGATATGACTCATACATATTTAATCTTCAATTTTGAAGCCTAGTATTATTGTTGGCTTCATTTTTATTATTTGATACCCATCATGTCTGACCTGATAATATTCTGAATATATCTTAATTTTCTCAATCGGGCCAGGGCTTCCTGAGCCAATACAAATATCCAAGAGAAATATTATTAATATAAGAAATAGAAGCATGACCAGAAATGTATACATACATGTTTTTCTACTTGTGAGTTAGGACTATAGTATAGTAAAATTAATTAAACCAGTATGTTTAAAATTTGTGGAGGATCAATAGAGTTGTCAGGGATGTATTGATGATTACTATAACTTTTGCTGTGCATGCGACTGTAGCAATTGCGTGCATAATCGTGGTCAGTCCCCATGCAGATGAACTTCATAGACTTCTTCTCAATTTGTGGGCAACCTTTTCTGTTTGTTTTATGGTCCATACCTTTGGCCCAATAACCAATTTTGTCATTTGCATTCGGGGGCGTGATCAACGTCAAGGTTCATGTCTAGACAATGAATTATTTTGTTTTTAAAAATATTTAAATATGTTTTTTGTTTTTTGCCAGTTCACGTTATTTTCATTTTGGTGTCTGTAAGATTTTTTTTATTAATTTTTATTTCCTATGAGTTTGTGTTTTTTTTATTTTTGTTCCTACAAGTTTTTTTTTTCATTTTTAATTCTTATAAATTTGTATTTTTTTTTCAATTTCAATCATTTTAAGATTCTAATTTTTTATTTTTAACTACCATAAATTAGAAAATTATAAATTTACGGGGACTAAAAATTTAAAAAAAATTATCATACAAAAATTAAAATTTTAAAAAACACAAACTTATAAGAACTAATCACAAATACAAAATTTTCTGGAACCAAAATTTAAAAATATAAATTTAAAAGAACAAAAATATATTTAAGTCTTTTAAAAATAAATTAATGGTTTTTTATGGAAAAAATACGTTGTATTTGAATATTTTTTGATTTTTTATTAGTAAATATCTATTGGATTTAATATCACATGCTAAACCTATATAACCAAACGTCAAATACAAATATTGTCATACGCACTTTTTGTGAACGGAAAAATGTATACATGATATAAACAATATTCTTAATAAGTTTTCTAGATTAAAAAAATTAGGAAGAAAGACTACATCAAAGATAATTAATCAAGTTTTTCGATAAAAAATAATTATTAATAAAATTAGTAAATATTTTATACCAACAACACAATTAAAAAACAATCTTATTGTTGTGTCAAATAATGAATCACCAACATCATAATTGATTGAATATATACCCAACGTTTATATGTGCGTTTCTTATCTCAATTTTATTATATATCCTATATAGAAGAGAATTTACATCCACAAATACAAATGATGTCAACTAAACATTATAGTAAAACAATCAAGAATATATTTCTTCAGAAATTTCAGATATATTTGATGTTTCGTTGAGATGTTTCAAACTTACTTAGTTTAATTTGTACTATGTTTGATTATTCTCAAAAGTAAGTTTACACATTTAAAATTTTTGTCTGAAAAACTTAATTTTGTAGAAGCAAACTTGGTATATATATATGTTTTTGAAAAATTCAGATTGCAAACTTAAATTTAACCAAAACTTAAGTTTGCAAACATTAATCCAAATATACAAATCTTCGGCATTCAAAAATACGTTTACAACAAACATATACTTAATTATACATTAATCGATATCACACGCGTAATTTGAGCTGGTAACTAAGGTATAAATTGTCATCCATATATCATGCTCACTACGTATATATCCAGCTAAGTCTTATCTTTCCTTTGCGCATGCATGCATTCATGTATAAACCACGACAAATTTCTTGGGTTTCCAACTTCGCCACGTTTGTAGGAATCACTTTTGTTTTTATGTAAATATTTTTTAAATAATAATGAGAAAATAATAGATGAATTTGTAGGAAAAACTGTGGAAAAAAATATTTGTGAGTTTTAAAAATATTTAAAAGTTACCTATAGATTTATATCAAGAGAATTCATAAAAAAGTAAAAGTTTCTAGCAAAATTCTCTGTGAATATAGATCTACGTACGTGAAAAAATAAATCACTCAATAGATTGGTACGTAACAAGTTTAACTCAAAATACTTGCAAAAAATATTCACAATAAAATTCGCAAGAAATTCTGAAATTTCTAGTAATGACAACAATATTAAAAGATACAAATATTAATTTAATGTTCGTTATCTATATATTTTCAATACTACACCCTCCAAATTTTAATGGACATCGAACTCACATTGGGGCTAGAACACATTGGAGCTAAGGACTATTCAGCTAGAATTAGGAAATTGCTATTATCAGCTCTAATTTTTTTATTTTACTCTTTCCACCCCCTACCATTTTTTTAAATGTGGGAAAGACCTAACTGCCCTTTAGCCAGTTCCTTAGACCCCCTTCTCCTTCTCTCATCACATTTTTCCTTTCCCTAATTACATTTGCACCGCACCCCATCGGTCCATCCTTGTTTTTCCTTTTTTTTTCTTCTTATGCCAACATACTTTTCTTTATTTTAGATTCAACGGAATCATAATTCTTTTATATATCTAAACTCAAATGCAGAACAGAAATTACGATATCTTGGTTTTGGTACACAATTGCCTAATTTCAATATTAAACCAAGATGTACGTTATGAGTCATGCAACGAGTTAGGCATCATTGACTAAAAGTGCATAATTCCAAATGCCTTGTTACCAAAAGATAGGCAAGTCTTTACCAAACGCTTTATTTTCCGTTGTGACTGCCTTCGTCTTTTTCCATTTTATGTATGAATGCTATAATGTTTAAAATTGTTTAAATAAACTTTTTAGTGTTATTAATCACAATGAGCGGGGCGGACGTACGTATTGAGGAAGGGGGGACCTTGACCCCTGCTTTTTTCAGAAATTTATTTTATAATATATATAATATAATATTTTAATATTAAATTAATTATTTTATTTGAAGATTTTTACTATATAAATAATAGTATTAATTTTTTATTTTTTATAAAATATATTATTCCTTTGTTATAGTATTGATTACAAAAATAATGATATTTTTCCTCTCTTTTTAGACAAATATTTTTTTATAAATATTTGTTTTCTTTTTATAGTTTTCATAATTCAAATAATTACCAATAACATGGTATAATAAAAAAATATTAGGTTATACAAGACATTTGTCGAAATTGATTTTAATATTTTGCATTTTTTCTTATATAATATAAAATGGTTAATATAAATTTTTGTTGTAAAGATTGTATTTTGGTCCCTAATTTTCATTGGGGGGCTCTGCCCCGGACAATGAGTTCCATTAAAATTATTATAATGAATTTTTATGTTCAAACTTATGGTATAAATATTCATTCAATAAGAATTTTTAGAATAAATTTTTAATTAAATTGTTTGATCATACATAATGATATGTTTGGATAAAAAAAGAAAATAGAAATAAAAAAATATATGATGATAAATTTTTATTTAATTGAAACAATAGGAAAAAAGAGAAAAAATACTTTTAAAAACATTTTTCTTGAACTTTGGTCTCTCCTCCAAAGTAAATATCGAGTGAGTTAAACTTAAAAACTTTAAAATAAGTATCTTTCGTATAAGTATTTTTTAAAGAAGCAAATAAGAATTAATCATTAAAATAAACAAAAGTTACTTTTTTTACGTACAAATAATTTAGAAAAACACACTAAAAAAATTATTTATTTTATTAAATAAATAGTTTTTTAACATATAAATTTAAACAAATCTACTCAATATTATTAAAAAGAATGTAAATTTCCGATGAATATTTTATAAACTGTGCGCTCCATCGATTCATCCATTGACCTTGTCAAATGTCACATATATAAGTCAACATTATTTTTGTATAACATGGTAGACTCCTTCTGTATCTGGCAAAAACTAATTGCATTTGTGGGAGATTAGGTTGAAGACAACTCCGTTTGACAAAGGAAAAAGTTTTTTATTAAATAATAGATAAGTGAGTAACGATGGAACCATAGAAATAGTATATCACAAATATATTCATAATTGTGCAAATGTATTTGCCAAGCATAATCCTTTTCTCATTACAATTTGCAAAGACTGGTCCATGGTTTGCATTGCAGTTTCAGTTAGCAGCCACTACTACGCCAACAATGTACTACTACACACATGTAAAACGTAAACGCATTACAGAATATTTTTCAATTAAAAGAACCTCTCCATTTCCACTATAAATTGCAAGTGATGCAACCCAATTTCCATGACACACTCATAAGCTCTTCCAATCTAATAGTAATAAACTGTGGCTCCATATCAAGTCCCAATGGCCAACAAGAAGTTAACCTTTCTCATCATCCTCATCTTCCTACCCTCATTGTTAGCTTTCGCTGACATCACTCCCAACACTTCAGTTTCTCCCAGAACCATATGCAAATCCACCCCCGACCCTTCTTATTGCAACTCCGTGCTCCCTCCCCAAAACGGCAACGTTTACGAATATGGCCGGTTCTCGGTCAGAAAGTCCCTTTCACAAGCCACCAATTTCTTGAACTTAGTTAACCGATACCACCAACTCCAACGCCGTTCTTCTCTTTCCACCCCCGCAATCCACGCGCTCGAAGATTGCCAAACCCTCGCCGAACTCAACATAGACTTTCTCTCCAGTTCCTTAAAAACGGTGAACAGAACCACCAAATTTTTACCCACTTCACAAGCTGACGACATTCAAACTCTTTTAAGTGCCATTCTAACAAACCAACAAACATGCTTGGAGGGCCTTCAAGCCACCGCCTCCGCTTGGCGCTTGAGGAACGGACTCTCCGTTCCGCTCTCCAACGACACTAAGCTATACAGTGTCTCTTTGGCACTCTTCACAAAGGGGTGGATCCCAGAAAATGCTAATGTCACCGCGTTTCAGCCAAGCGCCAAACAGCGCGGGTTTCGAAACGGGCGTTTGCCGCTCAAGATGTCTAGCAGAACGCGCGCGATCTACGAGTCGGTGAGTCGGAGAAAGCTCCTGCAGGCGACGGTGGGTGACGAGGTTAAGGTGAAAGACATTGTGACGGTGAGCAAAGATGGAAGCGGGAACTTCACCACCATCAGCGACGCCGTGGCCGCGGCGCCGAACAAGACTTCATCCACAGAGGGGTACTTCCTGATCTATGTGACCGCCGGTGTTTACGAGGAAAATGTTTCTATTGATAAGAAAAAGACGTACCTGATGATGGTGGGAGATGGCACCAACAAGACAATTATTACTGGAAATCGCAGTGTTGTTGATGGCTGGACAACCTTTAAGTCAGCCACATTTGGTACGTACTACTAGTACATAATCAGCATAAAAAGTAGTGTATTATTACTAGAACCAGTACATCTCTTTACCAAGAAAACATATAAAACAAGTTAAAAAAGAAGATAAATTATAGATGAAAGCCAATACGTGAATAATACACAATCAATTGTTTTCATTTTTTTATTTTTCTTTCTATAACTCTATCATACTTATTTTAATTTTATGGTATCTCTAGGTATAGAATATAATATTAAGTGTTCACTTAACAGTTTTTTTTTATAAATAATATGATTTTTTTAAATTATAAGTAACATAATTTGACATAAAAAACGATGTATAAAAAATATAGGTATTCATATATCATTACGCCAAAAAGAACTACTATTATTCTTGCATTATCTTTAATAATAAAATTGAAATAAATAATATTATATTTTAAAAATGATAATATTGTCTATGCTGAATGCTAATATTATGAATATAAAACTATATATTTGTTTACCCTTTTAGCTTAAAAAGTTAAAGAGAATGTCTATTTTCATTCGTGTTTTGATATTGAAGATAAATTTAAAAATGTAATAAAAAGTGGCTTCATAAATACAGATTGAAAATAAATTATAAAAATGTAGTAACTTATAGTTTACGAAAAAACATTATGATCAACAATCTTTTAGTTGAACAAAAAAACATTATGATTAGCCATTATGAATATATGACTGACTAATATGATGTTATGATATTATGCATGTCGCAGCGGTGGTTGGAGCGGGATTCGTGGGGGTGAATATGACCATCCGCAACACTGCCGGAGCAGAGAAGCACCAAGCTGTAGCACTCCGCAACGGCGCAGACTTGTCCACGTTTTACAGCTGCAGCTTCGAAGGGTACCAAGACACACTGTACACTCATTCCCTGCGACAATTCTACAGAGAATGCGACATCTACGGAACCGTAGATTTCATATTCGGAAACGCCGCGGTAGTGTTCCAAAATTGCAACCTCTATCCTCGGCTCCCAATGAGTGGCCAATTCAACGCCATCACCGCACAAGGCCGAACCGACCCTAACCAAAACACCGGCACTTCAATCCACAACTGCACGATTCGACCAGCCGATGATTTGGCTGCCAACATCGATGCCGCTGAAACTTATCTGGGAAGGCCTTGGAAAAATTACTCCAGGACAGTTTACATGCAGAGCTATATGGACACTGTGATCAATTCTGCTGGGTGGCGCGAATGGGACGGTGATTTTGCTTTGAGCACTCTTTACTATGCAGAGTTTAACAACACTGGACCTGGATCTACCACTGTCAATAGAGTCACGTGGCCGGGTTACCACGTCATTAATGCCACTGATGCTGCAAATTTTACCGTCGCTAACTTCTTGCTTGGAGATAACTGGCTGCCCCTGACCGGAGTGGCTTACGCCAGTAACTTGATATAGATGCCTTAACTCACTCATTCATCACTATTTTCTTATTTTAAGTTGCAATTTCCTCTATAATATTATTTTTTCTCTTTTTTTTTATTGGTAAAATAAGCAGGCGATCACTGAAATTATACCCAATCCCTGCAATAGTGCAACGCGAAACCTAAATTGTTTCCATTTAAGTAAATACTATTACATATTAAATATGGCTTGTAAGTTGTAAACAAAAATATTATGGCTTCAACATGAATTTTTTTATTCTTGATAATACTATATGATATGATTTGTTTCGGCCCAATACCAGACTCACCTTAGAACATATATCCATGAACAAATTTGCTGGCCCAGAAATTACAAGACTCGATCAATCACTCCCAACAGCATACAGTGATCAATTAGTCAACGCTGCCCATTTTTTGTTTGGTATATCCCGAAATTCTTAATATTCCCTTCTTATTTTTTTTCCTTTCAAAAAGTTGCCTATCTCACAAATCTCTATGACCATCGCACCCAACCATCCAACACCACCCGTCACGCCCAAACACCACAACTGCAACCACCGCGCCGGCACCCAACAAAAAACGCTTGATTCAATATCAACCACACGGAAATTAAGCACCACCGTAGCTCAAACAAAGTTATACAAGACTAGTAAAATAAAGCAACACTCTAAATTTTTTTCACACCCTACACAACTTAAACTTAGGAGAAAAGTGAGAAATAGGAAGGGAGGGAGAGAGAGAGAAATGTATCATAGGTAATATATATAATATGCAAAAAAGTTGAAAAATAGATATATGTAAGGTTTGTTTAAAAGACAACTACTAGTAACGTATTCTTAACATATATACTCTTTCAAATGTTTTTTACTATTTAGCTAAAGTTTATTGAGTCAAGGACTTACGAGTAAGACATGTGTACTAAACAAAAAACTGAGAGCAATATTAATTATTGAATCACAAATAAATCTCAAATCAATAAAAAAAATTGTGTTAAAAATTTGTATTAAAATTTATGATACTAACATTTCAAAAGTGCAAGGATTTAAGAAAATAAAGTTATAAAACAAAGGAGAGTGCTAACAATTTGTCCTTAAAACATTTCTTAAGAAATTAATTTTTTTTATAAATTTAAGGGTATGTTAAATTATTTTATAAGTCTCTGAACTATTTGCAACCTTTTAAATAAGTCCCTAATTTTTTTCCTTTTAATTAGATCCCTAAACTAAAAAAGTAGAACCCTAAGTTTTTTTTGGACTTAAAATCACCACAAAACAACAATAATTTGTGGTGGTTTTAGAAACCCTGAGACTCAATTAAGAAAATTACATGATCCAGGACCTAATTAATTTTTTTAAAATTACATGATCAAGACCTAATTAAAAAGAAAAATATTTTAAAGCCTTATTTGAAAAATCTCAAATAGTTCAAAACCTATAAAATAATTTTTAAAAATAGTATTAACAATGTACCCTCACTATGAATTTAAATAAAAAGAAAACAAATTATCTAATAAATCTTCGACCAAGTATCTTTTTTTTTGTTACGAATGTCCTCAATCCATTGATCACTTGATCAGAGACTAATGTCTTTTGCAGTTCGTGGTTGTTGCTTGCTTAAGAAAATTTTATACACATTTTAAATCAAACACAAATTCTCATTCTAAATAAATTACAATTTATCCAAAATAAGGGTGTGGTGTGTTTTTTAGCTTACAAACATAGACCACGATTTATCCAAAAAAAAAAAACTACGACTCATAATTTATTTTAACTTGTTTAAATGAACATTTTAATGTTACTTATTAAAATTAGTTTTTTTAGATTATGTTTGAAAAAATTAATTAAAAAATTAATTAAAAATTAAAAAGATATTTAAAAGTTAAAAATTAACTGATAACTAAAAGTCTTTAACTATGTAAGCATAAGTAAAGTCCGCATGCACGAATCTGGATCTGAAAAAAAATCTGATTGTCTTTGGCCCGTAAATCGTTCCATTATTTACTTATATATATATTTTTAACTTCTTTTATATAAAAATAAAAGTAAATCTTCAGGCTACACGTAAAAAACTCTTAACTTTTAGTATTTTAAGTTTTAATGTGAGAGATAATGAAGTCAGGTAACTTTCCCATTCACGCCTCATTCACCAAAACAGTAGCTCCAGCTTCCAGAAACAATTATCTTAGATTATTGCGTTTATACTTTGTCTATTGTATATTAGGTAGAGGTACTATTACATACTACATCTATTAGTTAGCTACTATATTACGTTTATACTTTGTTATACTTTGTCTATTATATATTTAGCTAGCTAATGAATATTATCTAACAGTTTAATATTATGTCATTTAACTTTTAACTTCTTATTCTTACATTTTATGCTATTCTTTTTAAATTGTTGTCTTTGGACTACTATATATAATTCTTACTTGATTAATTAGATGAATTCTTTTAATATTACGTTATGTTTGTGTTTGAAAAAAAATGCAATTTAGTTATTAAAATATGAAAACTTAAAGAATTCTTTTTTCATTCTTTACAAAAAAAAAAAAAAAAAAGAAGCCAATAAGTTCGATCCATTTGGTTCAGAGTCAATAATAAGTTAACCCCTTTCCTTCATTCTAAATTTGAGAATGATATTACAAAGACATCCACTACAAAATAAATCATGGAAAAGTTTTATCAAAATAAGAATCAATAAATATCCCGATCTTGATGGTTAAATTATTATTTTTTGTTTGTATGTGCTTCCTTTGCATTAAAAATAAAAGTTAATTAGTCATTATTAATTTTTTACTTATCATGCAATAATCCCTCTTTTTTTTATCTTGTACAAAGTTCACGAGTATTTTTCAAATTACAAGGTCAGGGACTATTCCTGCAATATTTAATTGTTGTTGGTCCAATTTTTTTTACCAACACTAATTATTCTACTAAATTGAATGTTCTTCACACATGAATATTACAACTAAACGTTGAGAACTTACACAATTCATCAACCGTGTGCGTTATAGTTTTGCTCCATCTAATAATTATTTTTGGGTGCTTCCTTGATTATACATATATTTTTTTTCCTTTTTTTTATCTCTCTCACTAAGAGTTAAATAACAGTTTAGGATTCTGAAGATCATTTTTAATATCATAATTGTACAACCTCTTCAAAAAAAATATCATGACTGTACAAATGCACTTGAGAAGGATAATCCTTTTCCCACTTTACATTTTGCAAAGACTAGTCTATGGTTAACAAGTTTGCAATGCGATTTCACTCAAATAGCATCCAATAATTCCAACCATACTGCATGTTTAGATTAAAGTTATTAGAGTTTAAAAGTTTTTATTTATTTATTTATTTATTTTAGAAGAAAAAAAATACTATATTCATTTAGTGCATTAGAATTTGCTACTGTGTATTAAAATTTATAAAAAATACTTTCAAAACTTTAATTCAATACTACGAACATGTAAAACGTAAATGAATTACTGTTTGTGTTGTTCTCCGTTCAAAATCAATAATCTAGGTGATAAAAGTTTGCATTAAAAGATTAGGTGGATTTTTTATACTTGAATCCTAAAGGATGAACAGTACGGACTACAGACGGTATCTTAACTTGTAGGTAGGTTTTATCCTTAAAAAATGTCTCCATTTCCTCTATAAATTGCAAGTGATGGAACTCAATTTCCATGAAACACACTCATGAGCTAGGTCTTGTAATCTAACCAATTATTGCTCTATCAAGTCCTCCCAATGGAAAACATTTTACGTAATTCCCTCCCAACAATATCAACCTTTCACTTCCTCCTCCTCACCTCATTATTGGCTTTCGTGCAAAACATCCCTCCCACCAACTCCGTCCCCCGGAACGCCATATGCAGATTGACCCGCGACCCATCCTTCTGCAACTACGTCCTCCCTCCCCAAAACGGCAGCGTCTACTTCTTCGGCCAAGTCTCCTTCCTAAGATCCCTTTCACGAGCCATCATTTCCTTGAGCTTAGTCAACAGATACCTCCAACGCCGTCCCTTTCTTCCCGACTACACTATCCACGCCCTCGAAGGTTGCTGAACCCTCTCCGAAGTCAATCTAGATTTACTCACCAGTTCCTTCCAAACGGTTAACCGAACCACCACCTTCCTACCCGATTCACAAGCTGACGACATCCAATCCTTTCTCAGTGCCATTCTAACCAACCAACAAACCTGCTTGGAAGGCCTTCAATCCAACGAGTCCGCTTCCAGCGTCTGAAACGAACTCACCGCTCCGCTCATCAACGACACCAGACTCTACAGTATCTCTCTGGCACTCTTCACAATGGGCTGGGTTCCCAGAAACAGAAGACCGCAATCGGTCTACCAGACGGTGGTCAGCCGGAGAAAGCTCCTTCAGGCGACGGTGCCTGGCGGGGTTAAGGTGAGAGCCAGTGTCAGAGTGAGCAAAGATGGAAGCGGGGACTTCACCACCATCAACGCTGCCATTGCCGCCGCGCCGAGCACGGCTTCTTCCACGGCTGGGTACTTCGTCATCCATGTGAGCGAGGGTGCTTACGAGGAATATGTGTCTATTAGTAAGACCAAGAGGTACTTGATGATAGTTGGAGATGGCATCGACAGGACAGTTATTCCTGGGAGTCGCAGTGTTGTTGGTGGCTGGACAACCTTTCAGTCAGCGACCGTTGGTAAGTAATAGGAATTTTTGACCCAAACATTCATAAAAAAATATATATTTACCAAAATTTATATGTTGCAATTTTAGTCAGGGGACTGATTTTCAAAAAAAAAATTCAAAATCCAATTAAGAATTTGAGTCCTCCAACCTGAATTCTAAACTGATTTTTTTTAGATGATAATAAATAAATAATATTTTAATTTGAAAATAATAAAATTAAAGAATATAAATAAATAAAAATTAATTCTAAATAGTATTTAAACATGTGTACTTGCACATAATAATAATTTAATGTTTTATTTTTGTTTTATGCCATTTTTTAAGATTTTTAATAAAATTATATAATATACAAAAATGATAATTTAATATTTATTTTTGTTTAAGTTATGATAAATAATGTTGATTATTCATTGTGAAAAAATGAGAAAAATTAATTAGTACATGCAACTATAATATATAGAGAAAAATAAAATAAAAAAGGAGAAATAATTAAAACAAATTAAATTGATTAATAACATCGTGCATAAATAGTTAATATATCTCAGTTATACAGAGAAATTAAAACACTACGGTAATTGAGGTGAGAGACAAACATAATAAACATCACTTAATAAATGAAAATAACGGAATGTTTTAACAATAACAATTGAAATACGAAAATAATCAAACTAACCATAGTTTGAAAGATGTGCAACAAAAATGTTTTCTTCCATTTGAATCATTCTAGTTGCATCGATTATTATTATGTGCAAGTACACGTGTTTAAATACTACTTAGAATTAATTTTTCTTTATTTATATTCTTTAATTTTATTATTTTCAAATTAAATTATTTATTTATTATTATCTTTTAAAAAAATTTAGAATTCGGGTTGGGGGGACCCGAATTTTTAACTGGGTTTTGAATTTTTTTTTAAAACCATTGTGTACATTCGGGTTCCCTCTATCCCAATCAGTGTTGTGAAAACCAGTTCGGTCATTGAACCGGTCGAGGTAGTGAGTCAGTAGTTTAGTGGTCCAACCAGTGGGTCAGTAATTAAACCGGTTTGAACCTGTCTATATTAAAAATTTTAAAATTATATTATATATAAGTATATAACTAATATTATTTTTTAAAAAAATATTCAAAAATTCATAATATTAATTGAAGTATTAAAGTTAATAATACAAGTAAAGTGTATTAATAATAAATAGAGTGTAAATAACAACTAATTAAATTAAAGGACTACAGAAATTAAAGGAAAGTAAAGTTGATAACATAAGTATATAAATTGAAGCCCAATTTTTAATAAAAAATGAGTCAAAAGGACTACAGAAATTAAAAAAAGGGATACAAAAAGCAAATGGAGGCCCAAAGCTATAGCCTAATCCTAATAATACATGTGCTGCGCAGCTTCTTTTCACATTTCATTTGTTGTGCAGCTTCTTCTTCTCCATTTCATTTGCTGCGCGCGTGGCTGCTTGCTTCCATTTTATGTGCTGCACATCTCTTCCTCTCCTCTTCCTCTTCCTCTTCCTTTCCCTGCTGCGCGTTTTCCTCTTCCTTTGCTGTGCTTTATTCACTTTCTGCTGTGCGTTTTCAAAACCGGATTTTGAAAAAAACTGTCCGATTTTGGCCGGTTTTGACCAAGTCAACTGCATGACTTGTTTAATAGCAGAACCGGATCGGTTATACTACTAATTCCCGGTTCAATCAGTCGAACCGACCGATCTGATCCGATTTTAATAACATTGACCCCAATTTACATTTAAATAAAATTACAATATGTATGTTTTGATAAATATTTTTTTTTTATATATGTTTGGTAAAAAATTCAAGTAACTATAAATAATAATAATCAGCACAAAAAGTGTAGATGTGTAGTATATTCATTGGACAAAATAATTAATGGCTTAAAATAGTGTTCAGAGTTAAAATACCTATATATTTTTTAGTTTCTTTCTAGGGATTGCATAAGAATTTGAGGTGTTCATTAAACTTTTTCATAAATGTTTATGCTTTGCATCAACATATAATTTTTTAGGAAAAAGATACTTAATGAAAGAAAAAAGAGAAAATAATATAAATATGATATGTGGTATGATATGATAGGAAAAGAGAGATAGATAAAAAAAAAATTATTAGTAGAGTGTTTAAAATATTGAGATAACAAAATATCATCATTCAATTTTTTTAAAATCTCAATGTATATACTTTTTTTATTTCTCATTTTTTACATCTATCATTTATTTTTGTTCCTATAAAATAAATGTTTTTTTGTTTTAGACCTTTAAAAAAAATTCTTCATTCATTTAAAGAATTAAATTTTTTTTTAGTCATTGTATTATCTAGTCATCAAGAAACCTCATAGAACGTTTGTGTGTAGTTTTTCTGATAAGTTATATTTTTAAATCTTGCATTGTTTTGAATAGATGAGAAACTACAAATATGATTTACCACAAAATTATTGATGATTGTCATATCAAACTACTTCTTAAATTAATGTAAATGTCATGTTATCATTTAATATTATTAATTGACAATAAAGATTAAAACAAAAAATATTTATAAGACTAAAATCAAAATCAAAATATTTAAAGGATTAAAATAAAATAAAATAAAAACTCTTATTTAATACTCTTTCTGTCTAATTATAATTGTTGTATAAGAAATAAATAAATTTCAAAGTAAGTATCATTTTAACTTTTTAATGTAATATTAATTTCTCTTTTTCATTTATATTTCTTATAGCTGTTCTTTTGTTGCATCCTTCCCAACATAAAATATTAGTAAAAAATGATATTGGTAAAAATGATAATTTTATTAATTTTTTATCTCTCTTTTATGTCAAATCATATTACCTATAAAACTTATATATATATTTTTTTCGCTTTTAGCTCTCACTAAGTGTGCATGAATTATTTTTCTTATTTAATTTGGTCCTTATTATTTTTTAGGCAATTTAGTCCTTGATCTGTTTATATAAAAAATCAAATTGATTTAATAATTTTAAAAACGGATGCAATGTTGCCTGAAAAGAAAAAAAACAATTTTTTAGTTGATGTGCTTGTAATCATTAGCTACAATGAGTTTATGACTTAATATTATGATGATGTTATGTTATGATATTATGCATGTTTTGCAGCGGTGGTTGGGGAAGGTTTCGTGGGTATGAATATGTCAATCCGCAACACTGCCGGGGCTGCAAAGCACCAAGCGGTAGCACTTCGCAACGGCGCAGATTTGTCCACCTTTTACGGGTGCAGCTTCGAGGGGTACCAAGACACAATGTACGCCCATTCCCTGCGACAATTCTACAGAGAATGCAACATTTACGGCACCGTCGATTTCATCTTCGGAAACGCCGCGGTAGTGTTCCAAAATTGCAACATCTATCCTCGTCTCCCATTGAGTGGCCAATTCAACGCCATCACCGCACAAGGCCGAATCGACCCAAAACTGCAGTATTCAACCAGCCGCTGATTTGGCTGCGAACATCAACGCAGCTAAGACTTATCTGGGAAGACCCTGGAAAGAGTTCTCCAGGACGGTTTTCATGCAGTGCTTCATCGACAGTGTGGTCGATCCTGCTGGGTGGCGCGAATGGAACGGTAATTTTGCTTTGAGCACTCTTTACTATGCGGAGTTTGACAACACTGGACCTGGATCTTCCACTTCCAGTAGAGTCACGTGGCCGGGTTACCACGTCATTGATGCCAACGATGCTGCTAATTTTACCGTCGATCGCTTCTTGCTTGGAGATAACTGGCTGCCCCAGACCGGAGTGGCTTATGACAGTAACTTGATATAGCTGCATTAATTCACTCAGTCACTTTGTTACTATTTTTCTTATTCATAAAATAAAGAGCCTATGTATCCAGTAATAATAGTACACTATATATCCCTGTAATAGTGCAATGCATTCAAAACCTACATTATTTGTGTTCTGTTGTTCGTGAACAAGAAATGTCCAACAAAAATTGTTAGATATTAATGTATAATTAAACTTTTTCTCTTTCTAAAAATATTTATGGGATAAGAATATATCAGAAAAAATGATGACAATGCTATAATATAACCCCGCAGTTCGAAGAGGTTTTTCCACAACTTTGACCGAAATCGTCGGATGGTTACTAAGAATAGTTGAGATCATGTTCTTTCACAATTAGGCCTACCTAAAATAAATATCAGTAACAATTTGAATTAATTTAATATTAATGTGCTAAGCAAATATTACATATTAAATTATGGTTTGCAACAACAAAAATTATGGCTCCGACATAAATTTTTATTCTTGCAAATAGATTATATGTTTTGTGACGGGTTCTTACATGGACAACTTAAATAGATCTTGTACTATGTGAAAACTAATCACCGCACAAAGGAGCCTTGGGCGATTAACGTTCATCAGCTCCTTGAACTTGTCCCGGCTGCTATAGGGTTTTGGTTTTCCGTTTCGAATCTGCTCTAGTGTTCCCGGAGGTGTGCTTTCCCAATCTGATTCTTCTCTCTGCCACTCTACTCTACGGACACCCTCTCTGCAATGACGCTCTCTCTCACTCTACGAACACGCTTGAAACTGTCTTTCGCTCTTCATCGTTCGTTCTCTCTCGTCACACTTTAATGTCTCGACTCAATGCTTGGCGCCACTTTCTCTGCTCGTCACAGTCATTGGTGGTGAGCACCATGTGTTTGTGAATATGCATGAAAGAGTAAGACAGAATTAATTGATAGGTTGGTGGTGTAGTGAACATGCCACGGTTCTTTCAAGTCAGTATCATTCGTATGAATTAAAGAGATGGAGTTGGATTTGGAATGGTTCGGTTCTGTGGATTTTGCTTGTGGAATGAAGAAAATCTGGGGTTGAATTTCCAGCTCCAGTTTGTTATGTTAATTTATTTATGTTTTTCATGTTTCAGTAGGGAGACTTTCCAAATCAAAACAGTTGCCTTGAAAAGAAATACAGGCATCAGAACACAAAGATGGAATTTTGGGGAATGAATATCAAAATGCAGTTGCCTCAACTTTAAGTATGCTACCGAAAAAATTTAAGGTATCCATTCATCATCATACACAGGTAAAAATTCCAAATTCTGAAACGGAAAATCCTAAACATGTTACTGTGAAAGGAGATAGTGTAGCCTTGGTGGATGACTCCTCAATCACACAGCATCTAAAGCTGATATCAATCAGAATTCTACAAAAATTTTAAAACCAGTATGTGAGGTAACTGTCATCTTTTATTGATGATTATATTAATTCAATGTTAATATGTAGTATTCGTAACCTATTTTTCCTTAAATTGTTTTTCAGTTTTAGTCAGATCCAGTAGATTTTAAGGAGGGCTTAGTGACTAACTTTGTTCCTTACAGCAATCTCAATAATGGTAACTTATGCGTTCACATTGCCCGTCTTTGATGCAAACGCAACCCCTTTTGTTGTTTCTGTGAGTTGATGACGTAGTTATGGGACGAAATTGGCAGTTGGCCTGGGATTTCATTTGAGACTGAAGTGGGCAATTTAAGGTGACTGGTATTTATTTGAGACTGAAAGTGGACAATTTTTAATTGTGTATTAATTTGAATTTTTTATTTTTTGCTACATAGTATCATATCCTTTTGTTATGTAGTCAGATATAAATATAAATCATAAACACCATTGAAAATTGTTATAATCGTGATGTTTTTAAATAAATATAAAGGTATGCAATTATGTATTTATAGCTACTTTTTTTAAAGTAAATACGGGGTGAGCTTTTGTGTTAAATTTAAAATTTTGTATTTTACAACTATAATTGATATTAGAATATTCGTTTTTAGATAAATATTTTGAAATTACTTCGACTTTTACTTTTTGCATACTCCAATTTACACAAATATGTTTCACCTAGGCACCTCATATTACCGGAAAACTATTTCGAAAGAATATCTTATTTTGGAATATGATTTTCTATTCTAAAATAGGTTTCTAGCTATTATAGAATAATGTCATACTTTGAAATAGTTATTTTAAAATATGATTTTTCTAGTTTGAAATACGTATTTTAAAATAGATTTTCAGTTATCATGGAATTCTAAGAATATTTTGGAATATGATTTTTATGTTTTGGAATAGGTATTTCAAAATAGATTTCTTGATTGCTTATCACAAATGACATGGTGGGTTCGGGTTCGATTCAGGTTTAGAAAAGAGAGAAACGAAAAAATGAAATCCATCGAACCAATGTGTATATTTGCCTCACCTTAGCTCATCCCTAGCTTCTTAGAACCAAAGAATCTAATGCTTAGAGTAGAAACACAAAGATATGAATACCAGAAGGTTATAAGAACAATCAGACCAACGAACCATGTGAGCCTTTTGTGAGGCGTCCAGCTCATAGGCACCGGCACCATCATGACTCCCATAATCACTAAACTTGTATAGCCAATTACTCCAACAACAATTAATCTCAGGGAGATTTTGCATTTTCCCCCTCCTATAATCACTTCTCAAACTTGCACAGTTTATAAATGATTAATCTTATTCAATAAATAATTGATTAAATTATTTATCCAAATATACTCTAAATTTATAAACACGATCACTATCTTCCATTGAAAAGAAAATTACAATCAATATTTTGAAAATTAGATCGGTTTTATGGGCCTATAAAAATACTTATATATATTCACAGTTAATTAGTTTAATCATAATTTCATTACATTTACTTCAGGTAATAATGAAAATTGGTTTAACCCTAAATTTAAAAATGCAAAAGCAATTATAGAAATTAAAAAGAGGAAACTAGAAAAGACTTATAGTTTCAATAAACTTTATAAACTCACTTTTACAAGAATTTCAAAGGTGCAAGGTTGAACAAAATAAACCTCTGACCAACTTCTTTATAAGATTTTCTATTTTACAACTTCTGGAAATTAACAATAAGGAAAGGAAAACTCAGCTGTAACACATTGCTAGCTGTGCATCATTCTAATACAACATATTCGTGGTTGCATCACTTGCATGCATGTTTCAATCCAATTCAACCCAATGCTAGTTTATTCTCTCGCATCTGACTAAAAAAACTGAAAACCACCTTGTTGATGAAATCCCTGGGATTTGCGTAGTTGTGAAGAAAAGAAAAAAAAAAGATAGCAACTTGTTAGAATTTAGGTATGAGCGGCCAACATGGCCTTGTTGATGGCGACGGCAATGTTGCACAATTGGCGAAACGACACACTCTTTCTAGAGAGAATATCATCATCGCCGGGGATAGAATCGTCACATGTATCAATGGCAGCCAATGCAGCCTTGAGCCATACCTGAGCATCAAGCTTTTCATTGGACAATATGGACGCAATAGCATCCTGAATTTGACCCTCTGCGTCCAACAGATTCTCCTTGCAATCAGCCAAACCCTGTTGAACCTCAGGATCCAAATCCTGGTCGTCGATCATTCTCTTACAATCATTTAGAATGCCGCTCGCATTTGACGCTGCCGCCTTCAGCGATATCATTGCCAGCCCCTGTAGGTCTGCGTGATCACTGTCTGGGTCCGAGGAAAGCACCTTCATGCACAATTCATCGTTTCCCCTGTTTTTGCATATGCTCTTAATTAGCTCCTTGCCTATTTTTTCTTCCGCAGCACCGCTTCGCTGGTGCGCTAGAACCAACAACATGCATATGCCCATCACCGACAACAAGTTTGTTTTGCTTTCCATTTTTTGTTTTGCTTTCGTTTTCTGATTCACATTTACAATGTTTCGTTTTCTGTTTTATAAGCTGCCCTGGGGAACAAGAGTCGGAGGAAGAGATGCGCTAGGCCTCAATTTTTTATGCTTTTCTCTTCGTGTAACGCTTTATTGCTATAATCAGAATGTTTATTTAGGGATATGCATAATCAACACTCAATTGTTTTCATTGCTCATGGCTTCTCTATTTTTGGCTAGACAAACGCACATTCTGCGGTGCTACCTTCTTCTTTCTGCAGCTGGACCTGGGCCCATGTAGTAACGGGCTTTAGGGTTTAGATTATGTTGGGTCCATTTAATACTCTATCATTCACAAACATTCTTAAAAATAATATGAAGACAACCGTACCTCAATTTTTCAAGAGGTAACAGTATCCGTACTCCATGTAACCAACAAATTCCGTACACACGCGAAATTTGTTTTGAAGACAAATTTCATGTCGTTTTCTAGATCCTGTGCATCCGTGACGATATCGCTATCACTCGGGTAGTGGCATCCATTCATGGAGCCCGCATGACCCGTATTCGAATTGAAAATGCTAATGATGAATTTTCATATTTGTATATATGCTCATTCATGCAAGTGCAAAAATCTCATTTTTAAATTAAACAATTAGTTAGGCTCGATCTTAAATAAGATTGAGAACTTCACTAAACCTAACCAATCATTAGAAAAATTTGTGAATGCTCATGTATCAATGATAACCAAAATACTAAAATTTACGTATCCAACTGTTTCTTGTGACAATCATTTGAAAAAAAAAACATAATCATATTATTTCTTCCTTTGTTATAGTGCAAAAGAAGAGTGGATATATTAATCAAGAAAAAAAAAAAAAGAGTGGATATGCAACATGTTTAGTCAGGGTTAAACAAAGAAAACGCCACTAAAAAAACCAACCGCTAAGGCTTCAACATATCTCTTAAAATGAAGGAATCCGATAATTCAACACTCTCGATTCTCGACCCGTGGTATCGTGGGTCCACGACCCGGGCCCGAAACCGGGTCTCGTTCTAACTCCACTATTATGCCAACGAGGTCCAACGACTTCCTCGGGCACCAAATCGGTGCAGGATAAGAAGATGAGCCAACTGCACCCGGTTCAGTATCAGAAGACGGTTGGACCGGTGCGGCGTGTCGGCGAACCGGGGATCGGCAAAGTGGACAGTTAGAGTGAGAGCGGAACCAGGTGTCAACACAATGGGCGTGGAAAGCGTGGTTACAGTTCGGAAGGACACGGCCTTCTTCGCCGTCGGCGAAGTCCGACAAGCAGACGGCGCAGTCGGGGAGGGAGCGGTGGGTGTCGGAGGAGTACGTGAAGGTGGGAAGCAATTTTAGAACGGAAGGGCGGAGACCCTGGTTATAAGCCGCGGAGGAACCGGTTCGAATAGCGTGGCGGTGGCGGCGACGAAAACATGAGTCGCGGAAGGTGTGAACGAAAACCACGATGATTACTATTAGGAAGAGAAGGATGGTGGAGCCAAACATGACCTTGCCATTACTGGCATAGTTTTCTTGCGTTTCTGGGTCCATGAAAATGCGAGAGAAGAGAGTTTGTAATGGAAAAGTTTTAAGTATTATTGATGAAACAGTGGATGAGATGGGAGAGACTGAGAGAGTGATTTTTTACGAATAAATATAAATATATAATTAAAACGTTTTCTTGAGTAGTGTGTAATTGTGTATAGCATGGGAGGGAAATGAAGAGGAAGGTTCCTATCCAGTTAAGCTGTTACTGTGACGGATGAAATCTCAACTTAGCTTTACTATTTACTACCATTTTGCATTTATTTCTTTTCATTTGCCTACCTTACTTTTATCTTTATTTGGCTCAAAATCCAACTTTGCTGTTTTCGTGGTTCAACGATTTATAGCTTGCAACCCTTTACCTTAACTTGGAAAACCAATGGCTTTTTTGCCTTTCGCATTTTCTTTCATAGTTTCGCTTTAAATTGCAATATTTATCTGTCACAGGCAATTGCTATTTTTGACAGCTTAAATGCCTGTTTATTATAAATAACTTCTATGCGAATATTTAGACATAATACTAGTACTTATAAAAGTGTAGTTTAAATTACTGGTTTCACCAGTGTTGAGCATCGACCACTGTGATTCAACAAAAACTATAATTCATAATCAGTTAAGCTTCCGAATAATTGATGCCAATGTTTACATTAGAATAAAGTTTATACTTTAATTGTTTTATGGTGTGCCGTGAATGAAAGTCAAATAATTTGGTTTTGGACTAAGGTACACTCAGACATATTAATAAAGATGTTTGCCAGAGTTGATTTGATTTGATTTTAAGAAAAACAAAAGATTTCTAATCAATCAAAATAAATTGCATTCATTTGATTGATTTTTTTAAATAAAAAAAAATTCAAATTAAACCAACAACTATATGAATTAATTTGTACACCATTGTGTTAGTTGTTTTTTTGAGTTAGAAAATTACGAAGAAAACTAACTCCTATCAAAAGCAATACCCATGACGTGGCATCTGTCAGCAAAAGACAACTAATATCTGAAGGACAAGAATCCCACATGACTAAGGAAGAAACAGTGGTGTAGAAGCACCATATGTTGCTAACCAATTTGCACATTGATTCCCCTCTTTCAAGGTTGTGTTGAAATGAGAGTTGCCATTGTTTGTCCAAGAAGCCCTTAATAAGATTGATTAAGCTAGGGAGCATAAGGATGCCGCAAGTTGATCTTTTGACAGAGAAGGTTGATGAAGGGAATCATATGCTAAAATAATTTGCGACATCGTGAACTAATGATCCCAGACAATGTCTTCAAAAGCTTAGGAATTTCTTGCTCTCCACATGAACCAGCAAGCGCAAGCAAAGAGAACTCCATGTTTTTGCCGCAGCTGGTTGTAGAACCATTTTACATCATCTTGCACGTAAAAAATCAGAATTTGTATTCAGTGAGAGTACAATCCCTCAGAAGATGAGTAATACTCTCTTCCTCCAAGCCACACTTGAAACAAAAAGAAAGAAACGAGACATGCCGCTTAAAGCGGAATAAGTTAAGTGAAAGACTTTGGAGGAAAATTAATCACTGGTCTTCCAAGAACTTATCCAAAGCTGGCAGGAGGTTTTTAATCAAATCAGTGACTCAATCAATCCCAACATATTGCATGAGTGTGTTTTTCCTTCCATCCTCTCTTGAAGATGAGCTTCAAAAAATAATGAATTCTTTTTGGTGGGGATCTAGTTCAAATTCTTGGAAGGGTATCCACTGTTTACAATGGGACAAGCTGGCCCTGAAGAAGGAACATGGAGCTATGAGTTTCACACAACTTCATGCTTTTAATTTTACAATGCTAGGGAAGCCAGGTTGGACACTTATGACCAACCAAGATAATATTGTTTCAAAGATCTTTAAAGCGAAATATTTTCCAAATGGAAATTTTTTGGAGGCCTCTCTTGGCCATAAACGAAGTTATATATGGCTTAGTATCTTTGTCTCACGCGTAATTGTTAGAGAAGGTATGAGTTGGAAAATTGGGAATGGAAAGTCCATCAGTATTTTGGCAACAACCATGGCTGAAACCAAAGGAAAATCCATATCTTAGTTCTCCCCTCCAAGCTGGTTTTGAACAACTCACAGTAGCAGACCTTATTGATCCCAACACACAAAATTGGAATGCTGATTCTATTGCTTCTATTTTTAAAAATTCTGATGCAGAGGCAATTTGATCAATCCCTCTCTTGAACCCTGAAGACGATGACAAATTGCATTGGAAGTTCACATCAACTGGTGCTTACCCGGTCTGCACTGCATATCACCACAATATGGAAAATTTGGTGATAAATGAACACCTAAAATTCGAAGTTGAACGGTCTTTGGTCTGGAATAATGTAGTTTGGCAAGGGAATTTTGAGGCATGTGTGGCTAACCTAATAAAGAAAGTTTTGTAAGAAACTGGAACAGGCTGGCTACCATGAGACAAAAGATTTTCTTTTTAAAGAAATTCAATTCAAAACTACCATATGTCCAAGGTCCAATAAGAAAAGAATTTAAGAAATTTTCCTTAACTTTGTTCGTGTCAACCAATAATTCGAAATGCCTCTATGTAAGACATTGCTTACCAACATTCCAAAGATTGACCTCCAAAGGTGTAAGTTGCCCTATGAGCTGCGCTATTTGTCCTAAATATTATGAGAATGAATGGCATGTTTGATTGATTGCACTATATATAACGAAAAATTCATTTTGTTTTTACCAAACCTCTAAAATTAACGAAAAGGGAACACAGCACTATATAAGTATGACCAGCGTTCAGCAAAGGGGCTGCTCGGCTTTAACAACAGACTATAAATTGGATTTCTAGAAATGCAAAAAATAGAAAAGAGGGTGGTAAGGCCCGTTTATATATAGATTGCAGTTTATTTTGTTACAGGTCCGGCCCAAGTTTTAATATAAAACCATGGTTCTATTTCTCTTTTCCGTGTCTCTTCTCCCCGAGGCACCTGCAATATTGTAAATAATTGGGAATGTTGAAATGATAATACAATATTTTTTCTATGTTAGATCTTCAACACTTTACTTTTTTAAGGGGGAAAAAAATGGGTATTTGATTCTTTTAAAATAAATATACACTTTATCTATTATTATATGATTAATATGAGTGAAATTGAACTCAAATCTTTTAAAATAAAATTTCTTAATCATATAAATAAAAAAGTTGTGATTGAAAATAAAAATTCTACTAAACCTATTCCATCAATTTTTTTACAAAATTTAATCATTAATAAAACTTAATACTCCCTACAAATGTCATTATGATCCAATAAAAATATACATAATTACAAGTTTACAACCAATAATTAAATTATTAAAACTTTAATTGTTAAAAAAAGTGATTCTATTAAATGTAAATCTCTCCAGAGTAGTTAAATTTGAAAAAATAATTATCCATATTTTATGAAGTGACCAAAAGATTATTAAATACAAATAAAAATATATAAATGTGGTTATAAAAATGTTTGTAAATTAAAATATTTTGAAAACATGAAAAGTATTTGATATTGTCTTCATTAAGATTAACAAAAAGATAGTAAGATTACACAAAGAGGGAATATGTTAAAATTATATAAAAAAGAAGAAGTATTTAATGCTTTCCAAATTTAGATCGATAAAATTAATAATATAAGAAGATATGAAATTATCCTTCATAGCATAATTTTCTTATAGACCTTCTTAGAATGTAATGAAAAATAATTTATAATATGTGAAAATATAAACAATTACCTTTCTTATATAAAAACTACCGAAATAGGGTAAAACTTAGTTAAGAGTCTTAAAAGTTAAGAGTGCGTTCTCGAGTTGACAGACACAGTTGTCTCACATACCGCACGAGTTCCTCGCATTCTTGGAATAATATTAACTAATTCCAAGATACCACTGTGTTGATTAACTAAAATTATTAAAAATAATTAACATTGGTAGATCTGGAGCAAGAAAATATCCGTAGAGGGGCGGAAGAACAAATAGTGAAGCAAAGCAAAGCAAAAGGCCACTGACTGAGTCAGCTACCTCTCAAATGATTCAACTTCTTGATGATAATGACAATGAAAACAAAATTTCAGCATAAATCAACATTTTAATAAACTATAAACTATAATCTAAAAAGACAGATACAATATGAATGAAATAATAATAAAAAATTCAAAAGACAGTCTGGCATTTAAATGTTTAATTAATAATAATGATTTACTTTCAACTTTTATTTTTCTGATATAAAGTTTTAAAGTGTGTTTAGATAAGTAAGAAGTATTTTGAGAATTTTTATAATAAAAAAAGTTATACATTTTTAATAAAAAAATCTCAGAAATAATGGTGATTTCTATTAGCATATATCTTCCTTCCAAACAGAAGACAAAATCCTCTGCGAGTGAGTGTTTGGTTGGAGTCAGAGGTGGTGATGTCTTCAATTAGATTCATATGGATCCTGATGGTGTGTTTGACGGCATCATGCGCGTTAAGCCAAGCGCAGAAGCTATCAGCGTACGATGTTCTGATGGAGTACGGGTTCCCGGTGGGTCTTCTTCCGAAGGGAGCCATAGGGTATTCGCTGAACAGAGACACCGGCGAGTTCGCAGTGTATTTCCAAGGAGCGTGCAGCTTCGACATAGAGTCCTACACGCTCAAGTACAAGTCCACCATCACGGGCGTCATCTCCAAGAGCAGACTCTATAATCTCAAAGGTGTCAGCGTCAAAATCTTGCTCCTTTGGCTCAACATCGTCGAGGTCTCTCGTCAGGGGAACGATATTTACTTCTCTGTCGGAATCGCTTCCGCTGATTTTGGCGTCGAGAACTTCCTCGACAGCCCCCAGTGTGGTTGTGGCTTCGATTGCAAAACACTAACCTTAAACGGTGATGTTTCCGTTTCCGTTTCCTCAATTTAATTACACTTGTTTGTGATTCAATTGCCGAACGGATTATTGTGTTGGGTTGCAAACTGTAGATCTATCTAGTATCTATCATCTTCTTCTTTCTTATGCTTTTTAAGTTAATAATTCGTCCTACTTTTTATTATCGGGGTATTGTTTGTTTCCCCCCTCAAATGATTTGCAGCACAGGGGTTTCCGCCCTTTGTGGTACCATTTTGCCTGAGAATCCAAACAAATGTCACTTGTATCTGGTAGTACTCTATTATTGTCTTGCCCATATCCGTCATTTCATTGGATATATCGCTATTTTTATTTTTGTCTTTTTTTTATATTCTAGAAGTAATTATATAATACAATAACTTGCTAAAGTATATGATTTCATAATATTAATATCAAACAATAGTTCATATCTTTAAAATTTTAGTTTATAAGGCATGTTCAATGTAGAGTGTAGTTCTTTGTTTTGATTGTGAACTCTATCCCATTTTGACATTTTTAAAACTTGGATCAATTTGGTTGATGCATTGTATGACTAACAATAGTTCGATTACCAAACACCGGACGGAAGTGCAATTGTCAACCTACATTTCGTTTGAGGGCATTGAGTCGTGTGGTGATCTAAAGTCGACATTAGTTCGGTAGATCTTAGTTTGAGATTTTTGAGAGAGGATATATAGATGATTTGGGATCAATTTTCAACCAAAACCCATTCACCCAAAACCAATTCTAGGCTCCTTCCTTTTTTTTTTTTTTTGTTGTTGATTATTTTCTCAATCCTATCAGTCTGCAAAAAATACCAACATCTTAATTCTTAAGTAACTGCATATGATACTTAAAATAAAATAAAATAACTGCATATGATGTTTGTCCTTCAATAGTACGACTTCCTTGTTGGGCCTTCTTCCTTAATTAGACAGCTGCACCGGCAAATTCAAAGCATTTTGATTTTATTATACTTGCACAGTTGCGATAGAATCTTACGAGTTTTAAGGCCATCATAATGCGTTATCAGAAAAGACAAAATGCCCGGCTTAAAAGGGATCGAAGTGATAGTTTTGTTTTAAACATTGTTTGTGACAATCACTCGCGAATCGCGATGAGGACGAGCTCCAATTCTCAGTTGGAATCGCTTCTGCGGACTTTGCGGCCAGTAGCATCTATGTATGAGTCCCACTTGTAGTTGTAGACTTGTAGCATAGACTGTTTGATGGGGTTGGGAGTTAGATGAACCCAGTACTGGTCCAATAATAAATAAGGTCTAAAACAAACTTTAAGATTTTGTTTTTTGAAATTTAAATGTGTGTGTTATATTTTAGACATTTTTGCAAACATACGATTTTTTTTTTCAATATATGAAGTCTTTTTTCTTTATAAAAACTGATAGAAAATATTTATTTGTTTTACTCTTGGCCGGCCTTAGATCAATCAGTCAAGTGGTTTTGTGTAATCTTCTATACTTCTGTTGTGATGCTTATTAAATAGGATTCTTATGGTTTTGATTTGTTGGATGTGCAGGTACAGCTTCAACATCATAATAATGTGACATTTAATGTTAATAGGTACAATTTCTTTTTTGAGGGTTAATACTTACAAATTTAAGAGAATAAAAGGGAGCATTTTCTATTCAATAGGGAAAATGGGTTTATATATATAGCGCTGATATGCCTAACATGTTAACATAGGGTTATTAACAAAATAACAGTGACGAACCTAATACTCCCCTCGAGTTGAAGCAAATATATTTAAGATGCTCAACTTGGACAATAATTAAGGAAACATGATTGGGAATTGTTTTTAGTTGATAGATCTACCAATTGAAACCTTTATTGGATATAAATCAATCAAATAAATCCAGATGCGACATGCTGACAAATAAAGTGACAATCTGTATCGATATGTTAATTGATGGTTAAGTTATTATCACAAAACAGTGTGGCAAATGAAGTGGGGTATTGAAAGTCAAGCAAAATATACTTCAACCAAAGTAACACAGCAGTGACAACTGCAAGCGCTCGATATCAAGGACTTGTGGGTATCTAGCCAACTAACCTAATTTGCATTTGCGTATGCCGAGATATTTAGATAGGAATGTGGAAACATTAATCATTGACTAAGTAGGTGTGTCTTTCAAATATCTCAGAAGATTATGAACAACTTGCTGATAGGCCAAGTTTGTGAGCAACCCAAGTAGATTCATCAGGCGCCAAATCAAAGCATCTTCCAATGGCTGGCCATCAAATGCAGTAAGCTTAATTCCTCGATCCATAAGAAGAATGGAGAGTTTGGAAGCCAAAAAAGTAGTATCTTCAAAGAGATAAAGTATATTTGTTCTATGAAAGATAAATTCCTTTAGAAGATCAAGCAACCTTAAGGCCTAAAAACTATTTCAAATCATCAATTACGTTTACAGTGTGTTTGGAACAACTATAAGTTAAGAGCTGAAAGTGAGCTATCACATTATTACAAACTACATAAAACAACATGCAAATCATGACATGAAATGGAACGCATCACATTTTTGCAAGACCTGTCTTAAGCCATAAAGAGACTTGTGAAGTTTGCAGGCCAAGCCTGAATCCTCCACATGATAAACAAGTGGTAAATTCATATACACCTCCTCAAACAAATTGCTACCCAAAAAAGCGTTATTAATATCATGTTCCACACGAGGTAAATTTTATAGAAAGTAAGAACCTGATTGTGCTTAATTTGCAATCGGAGAAAAAATATCCATAAAAATTATGCCAACTTGTTATGTAGCCTTCGGCTACGAATCAAGTTGTAAGTTGCAAATCCACTTGTAAGTTGTAACCAATTGGGTTCTTGTCAACTAGAAAAACACCACAGACCAATTTTATTGGATTCAGCATTCACGGGCCTTTAATTTGTCGAGTGTTACGTTACAGAAAAATATCGGTAATACATTTTGTATTAGTAAGAATTGAATATGATATTATATGAGAGATTTATAATAAATACATACTTTATTCAATTAATTAAATTAGATTCCTAAATTGATAATACATTTTCTTTAAAACATTTTTATTGAAAATTATATAATTATATGAATTTTACATTTTATTTTCTCTCATTTAAGGTACATGCTTCTTTAAATATTTATAGTTTATCTTCCAATATACTAGTATATCCCTTTAGAATTTAATTTTTTTTATGAATACTAACAACTAACATCTATAGATTAAAAAATATCAATTAGTTTTTCAATAACATGAAAAACATAAACAAATTTATAATTTTGTTTTAATTCTTTGAATAAGAATAATTTTGTTAAAAAAATAATTTTATCATAATAACTTATAAAATTAACAATTTTTTAAAATGTATCTTGAAACATAATAATTCAATATCAGACGAAAATAATATCTAATAATAACAAAGTCTGCTTTTTTTTTTTAATAAAAGAAAGGCGTATCAGATAATGGGAATCTCTTTGTAAGTTTCTCCACATTCCTCCCCCCAAAATCTATGGTGATTCGGTTCCAGAGGGTAGTAGAGCTACTAGCCTACTACTATAATGTTAAAAAAATGTCATAATCTGCATCCATCAAATATAAAAAGCCACGTGGCCTATCAAACAGTCCTACATGATCATCACGAAACGACGACGTTTCCATTCCATAATTCCAGTACATACAAATGATACAATTACAAAACCATGAACCAACCAGATTTCAATTCGATTCCAATAATAGAAGGAGCATGTCCATCACCAACTTCCTCCTCCTCCTCCTCCTCTCGCCGGCGATCACTGCCACCGCCCCTCCGACGGCGTACGAGATGCTGGAGAGATTTCACTTTCCGGCGGGCATTCTCCCCAAGGGAGTGATCGGCTACGAGCTGGACCCGTCCAGCGGCAAATTCAGCGCCGATCTGAACGGTTCGTGCAGTTTCTCCCTCGAAGGTTCGTACCAGTTGAGCTACCAGAAAACCATCACTGGCTACGTATCCGAAGGCAGGCTCACCGAACTCCGCGGGATTAGCGTGAAGATCCTCTTCTTCTGGCTCAACATTCTCGACGTCGTTCGCGTCGGCGAAGCCCTCGATTTCTCCGTCGGTGTCGCGTCCGCTTCCTTTCCCCTCAATAACTTCTTCGTCTCCCCGCAGTGTGGTTGCGGCTTGGATTGCGATGATTTTCGAATTAGGAAACTCAATTTGGGAAACCGAAAACCCTCCCTTTCCTCTGTGTAGAAATCAAATTCAATTAAACTCTCCTTTATTTAATTATATGATTATTATTTGTGGACGCTTGTGCTCTATGATATCTCTTGTTAGATGTTGATTTGATTAGTACTACTATATATTATTATCATATGACATATTATATTTATTGTTGCCGCCTGAAAGCAGCATGATTGATTTTCGATTTTCCTCATGATGGAAGAAAATAGTAATTTATAGGTATTAGATCATTTATAAGAACTTGTGTAAATGTATTATTCCGATCCCGTACTCACCTGAGAGAACGAGAAACTAAGCACCAATATCTCTGGTCCATTTGGTTCAAATTAGTGCAAAAGATGGTTTGGGATTAGCCAGAATTGAAATGGCTAAATGGGGCACTTGTTACTGTGATTGATCGGTATTAGGCTATTAGCTTGATAGAGTGCCAATATTCTCTCTTGCCTTTTGGTTATCTGGAAAGTCATTTGGGTTTGTGGGTAAGATGTCTTGTCAATTGTCATGAATAATTGGAATATTAATGCAATTATCGCTGATTTTTGTTGAAAGTGGGATCAGCACTTTGTGGCCTCAATGGATTCCTGGCTTCTCTTTTTTTTTTTTATTTTAGTCTTTGGCTATCACATTATTTATTATCAACTTCATAATTGTTCTTTCCTTTTGTATAGTTGATGGTGCGCGCAGTATTGCTCTCTCAAGTCTAGGAGGAGTGGTGCTTATCACAAACTACTTGAGGCCTGAGGCTTGAAGCTTGGGGGATTTGTTAGCCTTCTCAGACAGTCTATGGCTCTTCAGTCCTAAGTCGTGGTCTTGATCATCTAGGTCATTCCTAAGAATTTAATCTTTACTTTGTATATCTAGATCGACTTAGTTGAACAATCTACAACTTCTCATGTGTTGAACCTAAAAGGTATGAGTGTTTCACTGTAGTTGGTTTACTTGGTCGGACAGTTCACAACCTCTCAAATAGGAAAAAATATTAATAAAACAAAGACAAAAAAAATTGACCTTTTTTAGAAATAGAATTGTAGATTTTTTTTTCTTTTCTGTTCCACATATTTTGAAGTTCGGTGAGTTAATTGATATTTCGGGCCTACGGGTGCTTCGTGATCTAGAAACACATGCTACATCTGTGCTCCCAACTTGGGCTTTGTTGCTTACATATTGCCCAACTGTTTTTCACCTGATTTGCTATTCTAATGAGATCAAATTATTATTAAAAACAAAATAAATAGTATGATATTAAATGAGCTGATGAATGAATGTTTTTATTAAAATCTTGAGTAGATGTAAGTAATAAAAATTAAGCTATAAATTCAAACACTACTTTAAAGTAATATCTAAAAAAAATTATAAAGCTTTAAACACCTTTACTTAGGTTTTCTTTCTCAACTATATTTTTTCATTCATAAAATTTTAATATGAAACCTTATTTAAATAAGGTGTCTAAATTCAGTATCATTCTACAACGATGTATTGATATATTTAGATTTTAGTAAACAGTTGCCAAATTTATTCTAAAAAAATAAAGTAGTTTTAGTCTCAAAGTAATAAATTCTTTCCTTTTCATCTTGTATGTTGGAATTTATGAAAATATTTTCTCAACTTTTATCCTAACATAACCCTTCTGATTAAATGATAACATAAAAATCTAGGAAACAATACCTTAATGTTATTTTCTCTCCTTTTGCTCTCTTTACACATTCTCGTAGAATATTATAAATTTCACTTAATTTTATTTCTCTTTAGTTTAGACTTTAAAATGATATTCAATTTCAAAAAAACTGCACCACGCACATCCTATGTAACAATATATCATCATACAACCGAAGGAGTTAAGAAAATCCATAAACATGAAGTGTGGCCGATGAGTTGACAAAATAAGTTTTAACAATTTTAAATCACTAAAAAATGTGATGGCCATTGGCAATCAACAAGCTAAAACTTAAGAGAAAAATCATAATATGATTCTAATGTATTGGTGCAGCGCGCGTAGGGGACACAAAAATCATAAACTTGTAGCTGCCTTAATCTCGACCAAGAATTTGGCTACCAGAATAAATCAGGGTAGACAAAGGAATAAAGTAACTAAAATCTACGTTTTAGATTCATCAATAAAAAAATTTATTATTAATTTTTATAAAATAAAAATATTACATATGTTGATAATAAACATTAATATATAACTTTTTCTTTTAAAATATATATTTTTTAAAATTTATTTTAAATCTTTCTTAGTATTGGATCAGCCACCCTCGAATAAATGAGTTAAAAACAACCTATGACAGGTTAAGCCATTGGCGATAGTTTGCAACAACAACTATAGTTCATTTTATCCTATTGGAAAACGGATTTACATCAGAGTCACACACCATCATAATCAAATCTGTTGTTCGGTCAACTTCCTTTTGGTTGAACTTAGGAATCCCATTTGGATGAACTTCCATGAAAGAATCTTTCATGAAAAATGTAAAATAGAAATATTTTTAATAAAAGACAATTTTACTCAAATTAGATAAAATTATTATGAATAATAAAACATTTTTTTCTAAAATTTTAATAACTATATATTCAAGTATCAACTCAAATTTGAAAATAATTTCATACTAATTTACCGATTTGGTGGTAATTTATAAGTAAGATGAAAAACAGTTCTGACTTTTAGATGAGTATTTGGACGCCCATTTGCTGCTATTACCCACAACAAATTTAATTGGACCGAAATTCCTAATCATTCAATGCTTCTTATGACTGGAGATTTTTTATTCATAGCAATAACAAGTCTATGTTTAAAAAGCATACCTTAGTGGTGCAGTAGACAAAAACGGTCAAGCAGCGTGTGGTGGTGTCCTTCGAAACCACTGTGGGGAAATGGTGTTGGCTTTTGGTTTCAATATTGGAGTTTGCTCTATAACTTTTTTATTTCAATCAAATTATTTGATAATCAATAATAAAAGATAGGCACACATATATTTTTTTAAGTATTCATATACTGGTATACCTTAAAAAAGTATTCATATAAGTATATAGTCTAAATTTATAATTCTTATTTCTATAAATAAATAAAATCCCTCACTAGATAATAAATACGTTAAATAAGTTGAAAACTCCCTCAACTACGCATACACTAAATATGACAATGATGCAAACGTTTAAGACAAAAAAAATAAAATACGCAAGAATTTTTAATGACACACACATATGGATAATCAAAATTAAAAATTAACAGTAGCAATCACATAACTATTTAAAGAAGTTATGTCTATTTATATTTAAATTTTAACCATTTAAATCGAATGTTTTCTTTTTCTTATAGTAGTATTTTTTTTACGGAAACCTTTTTTTTCTCTTTTCCTCTTTTTGAAACGGTGGGAATATGCATGTATTTAGAATTGTTAAACACAATGTCAATAACTTTTTTCCAGCATCTTTTAATAATTCTCTAAATTATTAAATAAAATTGTTGACTATTTTTATATTGTCCTAATATATGAAATATATTAATTTTTTTTATAAAGTTATTGCTAAAAAGACATAGAAAAGGGTACAGTACATGATATTATCCGTCCAATAATCAACAGCGAAAGTATAAAATATTGCAACCAATTAAAAAAAACAACACTCAATTATCACCACCGTCATCTATTATCTATTATTAGGTGCGATGTGGGTTGTGTCTCGTACATCTGGATTCATTCTGCAGAAATGATACTTCACTTGTTTATAAATTAAACTAAGATATGATTGGAGGGTAAGCGAACTTGGTGCTACAAACCAACCATAGCCACAGCCATTATAGGCCAATTATGTTTGCAGAAAGTGGAGCACCGCCCCTCTATCATTCCGTGTTAAGTATGGGAATGTTGCCATGATTTGGAGTACTATAAGCCATTCAATTTTCACGATAAAAAAAAGGGAAAATGTTTGGACCTTAGGTTTAGAATCGGAAATAAAATTGATGAGATTAAGTTTATTTAGTTAAATATAATATGTGAATTATTGTAAATATTACCTATGTATTTTTAATTATCATGGATAAAAAATCTAAAAGAAAGAGAAGAAAATAAAACTCCCCGACAACATCATCTCCTGTAATTAATAAACAAATAAACGTTGATAACACATTTCTTAATATATTTTTATTATTAACTTTTTTTTTTAAAGTCAACTTTCATTTGAGGAAAAATAACCTATTTACAAGCGAGTGAATTGACTTTTTAAGAAATACACCAATGCTAAAAAAAATGTTAAACATAAATTAAAAAATGGTACTGACTTCACTTACAATTAAGAATCATAGTCAAGATAGTAATATGCACTTCAAGTAAGCATGATTTAGCTTCCTAATGTATTTTAAAACCTAATTTATTCATATTTTGCGTACCTATTTTTATAAATATTCTAGATTGGCCTTGGAATCCAATTATATATGGATATGCATGCATGATTTTCAAGACAGCAAATTCTCACTAGTCACTGGTCTAATTTGAGCCGATTTGACAACCGGTTCACTTAGCCAGAGAAAATTAAAGCACCATAAAATTAAGTCCTTGCGAGATTTCTGAACACTATTTTATAACATTTCATTGTGTTTTGTCTGTCAAATACTCTGAGAAGACTACAAAATTAACATTGACAGATAATCATAGCAGTAGTAGTAGACATCTTCCCTACATCATCTCATGCATGCCATGATTGTTGATTTGTACGAATCCACTCAATTTGGTAACCATTATAAATAGTCTCACGGACATTCCTCTTATGTAGGTGTTTTCTTCTACCCATAATATGCTATTACTATAGCAAAATCCCATTTAACTTGAATATTATTAGAATTATTATAGCTAGAGCCTAGGTGTCCACGTTTCTTCTGGTGTGCTCAACCAAAATCAAAATATTAGGTTACGTATAAATTCACTCTATCTGAATTATGAATTATCCTCCTCAAAATAGTAGCTTCTTCTTTTGGAATGTATGAAGCATTTTAAAAATCAAGTTTGCTTTCCTTGACAAATCAAATTAAGAATTCTGAATCAAATTTATAACTAATAATAATGTTAATGACTCTCAATGTCAACGATTAAGTTTCAAACTCCATAAATCCAATGCATGCCACCCACATGTTACGCTCATATACGCACAAACTATTAATTGCTTTCTATTTCAAAATAATTTTAATTTTTGAAAAGTATTTAATTAATTATCATTTATCAATGCTCTTCTATATATTTATTGACAAATACTTAAAAACAAATAATATTATCTTAATTTTTTAAAGTAATAAATATAACATTTTTTCATAAAATTACAAATATTTCGAATGAGATAAACTCAATGAATTTAGATGTTTAAATTTTCATTTTCTAAAAACTTATTTATCGCCCGTGGCAGTGGGTGAAAAGGGCAAAAGTTGAGGGAAGACGTGGTGCTAATCTTTAATCATTAAGGACTTGTGGTTTCAATTTTGTATGTCTAATGGTCCTAGGGACTCTGCATTAAATGAACACGAGTCTCACGGATCAGTAACTTTAACATGAAATCTTGAAAACACGTTCGTGACCACAACACAAGCTCTAGGAGGAAAGTTGATCGATCGGATTCGGATTCATTAACGAAAATAGCACACTTATGTGGACCAAATAAAAATGGACAATGAATAGCACACTTATGTGGACGAAATGAAAACGGAAAAGGAGGGTTCGTACTTAATAGTGTGTGTACATTTGGATATTTTGCATAGAAAGATTCAAAATACTCCTATTATTCAGAGAAAGAGAATTCAACAGAAGCATAGTTTTGAGTTTTCAACGGGAGATCCAATTACACTAGTAAACATTAATTTGGTCATATGCTAGTCCAAATTCTCAAGATAGAAATACAACAAACAATCCCATGCTGAATATTCCCCGAAGGTTCTGTGAACTTCATATATCATATAACATATTAACCTGACCAAAAAGGTTAATTATTGAAATTAAGTAGCTTAGTGGTTGAATTTTTTGCCCAAAACTGTGGCTCTCAGCTCAGCAACATCAATCTCTTTGATGTTCTCCGGTTTGTAATAGCCAGTGACAGGGTCTGGGACCCACGAAACCTTTTCAGCAGCTCCTCCTAGTACCTTGTCTTCCCCTGACTTGGGGGCTATCTTGCCGTTGATGGAGGCTGCTCCTCCCCTTGTTGCGCTTTGTGTCGCTACTGCGTACCCACGCCTGTTCCCCACACAAAACCAATTCAACATAACACTAATTAATTAGTGTATATATATATATATATACTTATCACTTATTAATCCCTCACTTCATTATTCAGTTTAGCAATTAACCCGTCACAACAAGAATCCCCCTTTTCATAAATAGAACAAGAAATAACCCCCTCGGGCCAAAATTTAAACCAGCTATTGTGGCTTTTGAACATACAGCTCAACAAGTTATTCAACAAAAGAAAGAGAAACGTTAGTTGCAAGTTTCTTCTTACAACATTTTATAATAAAAAAAAAAAAGATGAGAAGAATAAAGAGATTAACGTGTGATCGAATAAATGATGTGATGAACAAATAATAATATTGTTAAAAATAACGTATAAAATAATACTCTAACTTAAAAGGAAAGTAGGAAACAGACAACTTCTTTTCTTGTTTATTGTCATGCACCATGACCATGTATTTGAATTTTGAAGAGACGGCCTAGCCTATGATAAAGTTAAAATTTTGCATTTTATGAATGAAAAAATATAATAAAGCGAGAAAACAGTCTAATTAGTATTATCCGACAGAACGTTGATATCATGTTGGAACTATAAGTAGATAAAGTCATCCCTTAGAAAATTAGTGAACGTGCTAAAAAACTGCAAAAAGTTTGTTAAAAATTGAGACGAGAAACGATTGTGGTACCTGGTGAGAGTGTTGGAGAATCCGTCGGCGACAAGAGCAGAGAGAACCTTGACGTTGGAGAAAGAGCGAGCCATTGGTGATTCAAATTGGTGGAAAGCTTGTTCCTTAATTGGAAGTGAGATGAATGAACAAGAGAAAACAAGCTCTCCACCGAAGAAGACGAGAGAAACCTCTGTGGTCTCGAACGTTCCTTAAGGCAATTAAGTTATATTGCTTTGTGAGTGGCAGAGACAAGTGGTCTTGTCGGGTATATATAGGCGTAAGGAAACAAAAAAATTCTTTGTATCACGCAAGATACGAGCGTCCTTAGAAAATTCCTCTCTTTCACACCACACCTATTCGTTGATACGTAGAGCCATTATTGTACCACACATTTTCTTTTTGTTAAAAAATATCGACAATTACATGAATATGAATATATATATATATATATATATATATATATGTACTTGTCTAATATTATGTATATAAAAAAATACAGGTTCTAAAATAATTTGGTCGTCTCCTCAAACAATGGGCGTGTAGATATACGAAAAAGAAAGGGAGAGAAAAATAATTAACAACTGTACAAACAGATAAGATTGAAAATAGCAATTTCCTTTTTGTTACACTAATACGCATCATAATTTTACCGTTACCTCGATACAAACAGGTAGAAATATCAAAATTCAAAACTATATCAATCATCTAATCTCATTAGAATTTTACAATCACAGAATTTAAGTTGAGTACACCGGTTTATTTTATTTTTTCGCTGAATGAATACACTGGTTTGTTTTCTCAATCAAAATCTGTTTACACGAGATCACAAAAATAACGATCTTACTGTTAAATCAAAATACTAGATTTTGTCCTGTAAAAAAGAAAAAAGAAAAAGGAGATGATGTATGCAGTTTTGACGATCATATTTCTAATAATCTTTTTATTATTTTAAAAACTAATATTTTAAAATATTAAAAGTTTTAATAATTTCATATAGTAATTAAGTTTTTTTAAAACTATAAATATTTTATGGATCCATAGAATGATGATTGCCATTTGCCACGAATTATTAAGCGAGGAAAAGTCGGCGTTGGGCAGGTGTAAGTGTAATGTAAACATAATTGGTGGATCCAGTGTTCTCCAGAAGACCAGAACGACCGTTGTTTCACAACAGAGAGTCACATCAGACCATCCATATGGCAATTTTAGTTAAAAGTCTGAGAGAGACTCTGGGGCAGGTTTTGTCAAAAGAATCTTAATTACATGTTTTTCAAGATTTTCTTTTCTTCTTATTTTAATTAACTAAATAAAAAATATATGTTACTCATATTTTTTTCTGAATTTTTCTTTTATTTATTTATTCCAAATGTCCCATAGAAGACCCACCTTGATACTAACATAACGGACTTGGAGGCTGGGACCTGAAGGAGTCAAATGAAGGTGGATGAACCTGGGCTTGTTTTGACTCTTCCATTTGAACTTTAAAACTTTGCCAACTTGTTCTTCAGTGGCATCCCACATGAGTTAATATACACGCAAATAAATAGTGGTCGTCGATGGGAATCTTCCAATGCCAATTGACAAGTTCATAGATGGTGGGTTACTTGACTTTTGACACCTTCATTCTCAGTTTGCTTATCTATTTAACATGCGTCTTGCTTAACCAATTAATCGCAAACGTGCTTACGAGACACAATTAAGTAGTGGATTGCCCTCGATGAGATCTCGTGTACATTCATGTGAGCATAAATACCTGTGAAGTCTTATAAAGTTTCTTAATTTATGTAAAATTGAGAATTAGATAAAAAAAATTAAGAACTAAAATTGAAAAAAAAAACAAATAGGAGAACTAAAATAGCATGTCAAGAATTAGAAGGAAATGCAAACTACAATCTAATCTATTCTTTATAAATTTTTTAATGATTATGTATTGTTAATATAATAACATTTACACTATCAACTAATAAAAAAATATTATTCAATATAATTTTTAAAATAATTATCATAAAAATAATAATTTTTTTTATTATGATTAGATAATAAGATAAAACTTAATTTACATTATTATTATTGTTTAAAAGAAATTAATAATTATGCATTGTCAAAGTAAAACTATTTATTAAAGGGTCTAGTTCATGAGTAGTGTGTTTAAATTTCATAATACCATATTCAATCTTTATGAATAAAAAGTCTCTATTAACTATTAACTATTGATATAAGTTTTAAGATATCTATTATTTTATTTGATGACTTCTTGTTAAACTGATAGATAGAGAAGACAAATGATGGAAGAAAAAATAATATATGATTTGCCTTAGTCATAGTGAATGAAAGTTTTTATTTTATATTTTATTTTAACTTGGCTTAATTATTTTCTTATTCTATTTTTCCTTTTAAATTAATATTTCTTAGTAAAAGATCAATTATATATCTTTTATGATAAAATATTTTTTTTGATAAAATGTTCTTATTATAAGAAACTATAATACAGTTACAAAATTATTTAAATGCTTAAATAGTATACCAACAAATAAATATATTGTTAAAAAGGTTATTTTATAAAATAATGTTTTAATACAAATTAAAATATTTTAAAGTCACATATAATAATACCGAGTGACGCATGGAGCGCAACTATATTATTCCACGAAGTTAAATAACAAACAACAAATTACCCCTTGGGGAAAGACAAGAGCCGTGTACTCTACTTTCACTATCGCTATATCTTGCTGTTAATTAATGCACTTTATTTGCTATAGTAGATGAATGTAGGATAACTTTAAAAAAAAAATCTTACAATACCATATAGACATTAATTAAAAAATTAAGAAATAAAAATTAAATAAATGTACTTGCAATTTTCTTCCAATAACAATTTGTTGCGTACGGTAAACAAATAATTTTTATAATAATGATTATTTTAAAGTTATTTATGAGATGATTTTTAATTGATTGACTAACATTACAACAAAATCTAACTCTATATTAAAATTATTTTCAAATAAGAACTATTATTTTCTAAATTGATATTAATAATTTACATATTTTGATCTGCAATTACATTTTTAAGAAAATATTAGGTCTGCCATTTGGACTTTTTTGGATGCCCATAGGACGGCAAGAAATTAGTTTATGAAACTAAACATAGGTACAAAGATAGAGTGGAACACAAGTCAACCAATAAATAAGTTGGGTTCTACTTCCACCATGCATCCTTATCCGGTAGAGCATTCAACACTGATTAGCAAGGATTTGTCTCTTCTTATTTTCTATATTAAACGTCACCTTAAAAGTAAGTTAATCAGTAAAAAAAATCACTATGTTTTTCAATGATTATACAGATTATTTATTTGGTTCAATGGAACCAAGACTTAAGCCACAAGAATTTACATTAGGCACATATTCACGTACAGAGTTATATGAAATATCTACTTACACAACACTGATCATTCATATCATACAAGAGTGATTTTTAATTTTTTGCAGAGGTGGAGGAAAATTTGAATCATATTTTGTTTTCTTGCAAATTTGTACATGGAATTTGGCAACACTTTGTAGCAGGGATGTCTATCAAATCTGCGTTGCCTGAAGATGCTACAGTACATCTCTGGCAACACGTAGCGGTTGCGCTCCCTAGATAGAAAGAATACCAGTCCATGTATCCTAGAAATCTATTTGGTCCACACCAAGAACACAGTCCAAAATAATCATGGAACCAATAAATTGAAAAGCCCAAAGGTTTTGATACTTGAAATCTATATCTATCTATTCTCAAGAAAAACGTCTCTTACTTAATATTTATTGTTTATCTACAAGTTATTTTACTAATTCTTATATTACTTTTTCACTACCTTAAGTCTTTTCTTTGAGATTGTTGCAAGTTTTTAGTTTTTTTATTTTAAATGTAATTTTTAAAATAAATGTATTAAAAACAGAACTAAAAAAGTTCTTAACTCAATTATGAGGACTAAAAAGTTAAATTTAAATTTTTGGGATAACAAAAAGTAGCCTAAACTTAATAAAAAAAATTAAACAAAAATAAACACTCATTTCTTTTGTTTCTTTATTGTTTAGAAAATTCTTATAGGATTTATTTGTTACGCGCCATAGAAATAATTTGTTGAAGACGAAAATGTAGAAAAAAAGTAATTTAAAGGAGAAATAAGATTGAGTGAGGTAAGTCTCAAAAGTATTTGTGGATAAAAAGTATATTCTATCCTCTTGACCCTCTTCTTTCACATGACACTAACTATTTAACGATATGTTTTTGTCATTTTATTCTACTAAATAACTTTATAAATTATTTCTACTCTATTTCTCACTTATTTATTTTAAATAAAACAACTCATTACTCTATTTTATTTCTACTATAATTTTCTATTTCCAAATTATTTCTCATTTAATTCAACCTACTCTATTTCTCACCTCAAAACCAAATACAATAATAATGACTATGAATTGTCCTTTTCCCGCAAATGTCGAACAAAGATATTGAAGCAAATGTAAATATCAACATAACTAATACATCTTTAATCATATAACTTTTTTCTATAAACAAAACCTGATTCCTTAAAACTCCGCATTGGCACAAGGCGTGACCGATTTAGAGAAAAGGGGTTACAAACATTTTCTATCTCTCTCTTTTTAAGATGCCTTCAAGGGTGGTTAGGAAAAGTGATTAGTATTCAAAGTAATTTTTTATGGAGTAGTGAGGAGGGTGATAGGAAGATTCATTGGATTAGTTGGAATAAGGTATGTCGGCCTAAGAATCATGGGAGGCTTGATATTAAACACATATTTTTATTTAATTAAGTCCTTTTGGCTAAATGGAGATGGACTTTATTTCATCAAAATCAAACTTTGTGGGTAGATGTCCTAAAATCTAAGTATGGAGGAGGGACTTGAGAAAGGTGTGTCATGTGTGGAGGGGGTGTGAGAGAGTGGAAGTTAGGTGACGGTGGGAAAACAAGGTTTTGGATGGATTGTTGGAGGAGGGAATTGAGGGTTTTGTTGATAGATTTCCTAGACTCTGAGTATAGGTTATAAATGTTTTTGAGAATTTTTTGACAGAAATTTTTTTTATATTTTTAATAGAAAAATTTTCAAAAACACTTGTATATATAAATAAACTTTCTATCTAAATTCTGAACAATAAACTCATTTGGTGGGAAGAGAGGTATAGGAGTTGGGATTTATCTTGGAGAAGGGAAACACAATTCAGAGATTCACTGGAAATGGTTGTGCAGCAGGTGGAGGACAAATGGAGGTGGCTTCAGAGCCACATTCCTCCCCACGACTTGCTTCCCACTCCAACATAACTCGGCACTCTAAACCAATATCAAACCATTCTCATTCTTCACAATACGCTCACCTCAGTTTATAGGATTCCCAAAGCTTCAAACCATCTTATTATAGGGGATACGAGGTACACCCAGTAGCTGAGATCCATCTCCAAGAGTTATTATATACCACCTTCTACTAATTTGAGATATCAAAATTTGAAAGAAAAAAAATCCAATGTTTCGGTCAGATACTAATTCACCTTATTTTTATTCGTTACTCGTGTCCTCCTCATATTTAGCATAGTGCAACATATTTAGAGGCCTAAAATAAATTTTAAAATGAATAATTTTTAATCTAATATTTTTATTAAATATTTGTATTTTTATCAAAATTTATTTTTTGAACTTTTGAAAATATAAAATTATTTATTAATTTATTATAATCATTTTTCTTTAACATTTTGTAATCATATTAAAATTAATCTATTCAATAATTTTTAAAGGTTTAAAATAAAAACTTTAATTATTTTATCTTTAAACCCATCTTGTTCATGTTTTATATATAATAAATGGAAGATTTGCTAACCCAAAGTAATCATATCACTCACAAATGAATGAAATGATGTTTGCTCCATTTGTTTTTTGATCAGCAAATGATGTTTGCTCCATGATGTCTTTCTCATAATGATGTCTGGCGCAGTCCTGTTTTTGGTATGAACAGGGATAAGTGCTATGTGCTGATAAAAAAAAAGGGATAAATGTTACGTGTTTTATCTCTCGCTCACACCTTTATCCATCTTACATTCTGACTAGCCAAAGGAGTGATATTGCAATTTTTTTCTAAAAAAATTTAAGTTTTCTTTCAAAGTAATTTTCATCGCACCATCTTAATTCCAAGACCAAAAAACGACATCCTTTTGTGCTACTTCTAATCCTTGTCATGTTTTATCTTTATTTTCCAATTATCATATGAAAACATTTAATAATGTTTATAAATAACGAAAAATTTAGAAAGATACTATTACGGAACTTTTTAACAAATAAAAGTTCGAAAACTTACAAGTTTAAGTAAAATTAAGTGCAATAAAAAATAATTGAAAAAATAAAATATAGAATATTCTAAAAATATTTGAAAAATGAAAATGTTAATATTTTTGCTGAACTAGTTTTAAAATTACTACAATAGTTATTATTATCTTTTGTTATTGTAGTTAGAAAGATATTGACAGATAAATATCATTTATAAATCATTAAAATATAAAAAATCATAATAAATTAGTCACAAGTAACTATACTATTATGACTAATGTTGTGTTTGGCAGGGGGAGAGAAAGAAAAATAGTGAGAGAATTATGTGAGTCACACCCCCTTTATATTTAACTTGAATTTAAATATCTCTTTTGTATTTTCATTCTTTCAACCAAATATAGCATAAAGATAAGATAAATTAGAAAATGATAATTAAAAATCAAAGGTCAGTAATATACTACTATTATATTAAAGGTCAGTAATTATAAATAAAACAATATATTAACATTATAAATACTAAAATTGAAAATAAATCATTTGATAAAATTAATAGAAGAACATATACACATACAATCTACGGGTGTAAATTTCTAGTGACTCATTTAAAGTAATTTTGTTTAATCAAAAAACAATGTTTCTCTTTATTAAAAATAATGTTTTAAAATAACAAGTGGAGTATTTAAAAAGAATGATAGAGATTGCACATTAAGCCACTGATTACATATTTTACTATTCATAAACTAGATTAAAATTTTTATCAATTTATACATGAGAGATCAAAACAATCATTACCCTAAAAAAAATACATTTACTTTTTATTTCATCCTTTTTATATTATTTTTTCATCTTTTTTATCCCATCATTTGTTATATATTTTATTTTGTTTATATTTTTCTAACCTCTTCTATCTAACAAAAAAAATTCCAAATATACTTATTTTTCCTTTTATTTATTTTTTTCTTCATTCTCTGTTACATCGAACATTTATCATAATTATCAAATGTTCTTTTTTCCTTTAATTTTTTTTATCTCTCTCTTCTCTTTGCACATACACCTCTCAAAATTGGAGTGTACCTCATTGCTTTTAAAAAAAGTAAGTCTCTATACTATTTATTTTTATATTTTTTTTCTTGTACCAAAAAAAAAATATACACTTACTTTTTATATATAATTTATTTTCTATTTTCATTTTAATTTTCCCAATCTTTTTCTTCCAGACACCTATCCAACAAAATAATTACAACACTCAACGTATGTTTACTTTGTCGTGTATTTCATTTTTTTTTATCTCTTTTTTATTATTCATTACATTATTTATCACATTTATCAATTTTTCTTCTTTTATTTGTTATATTTCTCCACCCTCAAAATTGGGTGTATCTCTGCCGTTGCTACAAAATAATGAAATGTAACCTCAACCATTATTGGAGAGGGATACTTCACAGTAACTTTAAATCATGGAGAATATTTGGTTTTACCCTTTGATCGTCAGCATCTCTCCCAAATTCCATGCTCACGACACTTAAGTATAAGAACCTGCAAACAAAAGTTGAGGTATGTATGTGGTGCTAGATTTGAAACATTATTGGTTTAGATATGTATTTTACACTTCCTGTCGTCAACGAATCGTGAACACGGGAGTTAGGCTTTAGATTTAACTCATCTTCATCTTCAACGCGGTTGTGTTACTTTTAACATGAATTGCAAACTGGACAATTTTCATAAACTTTTCGTTTTGTGGTTACTTCGGGAAAATAAAAATGTATTTATTGCAAGATTCAGCCACCACATCTAGTGTTGCCACTGTTATTATTATTGTTCATATGGGTCTGGTGGTGGTAATGTGGTGGCTATGGCAGTCACAAAAAGCTCCTCCCCTTCGGTTTTTTTTTTTTTTTTTTGGTTAAGTCTTCCCCTTCGTTTCGAAGTGAAATATAAAATCATATATGTATAAACTAAACGCTATCTTAAAATTTAGTCTCTGTTTATGTATACTTTGAATAACCACTTGTAAAAAATAATGAATTAAATTTCTTGGATAAACTCAAATTAATTACATATACGTAAGTTAATTTATAGAACTTTTTTCATATAACTTCCAAAAGTCAATTTTTATCTTATGAGAATAAGCTAATCTTAACTTATATGAGAAATTTAAATTTTTTTTCCTCCTTATTTTCTTTTTGTAAGCATTTAATGAGAAATATATTCTATCAAGACATAACTTAAAGCAACTGATACATGACCAACTACGTAAGCAATGTCAACGAAAAGATTAAGCTTCATTGTACGTATTCTATGTTTGAGCCAGACTGTTTCAATCTTAATTTCTTTCTACTTTTAATCTAATTCAATATTGAAGTCGTTTCTTCACAGTTGAGACTTTAGATGATGTTGACTTTCAACACCAAAGCACAGTGGTCAAGCATGGCTTGTTTGAAGATGTCTATTTTGCTTCCAATGCACTTGGGCAAATCCAAGGTTTCCCCTTTCATGATAAACCTATGGTACTATCACTACTATGCTATGTTCCTCTCTTGACCGTAGTTTAGTTTCAATTTCACAACTTTAATGTTTGTTCGACAATCCAAGGAACATTAGCGAGAGTGAGATTTTTGTTGTTGTTGGATGAAAGACATTGCCTTATACTATTTTTTTTTTTGGGGTGAATTAGTTAGAAAGAAACATGAAATGAAAAAATATATATTAAATGTTTTTATATTTTTTTAACAAGTCTCACTTAAGTTTTTTTATTTATCAAATGATGGAAAATGAAATTGTTTAAATTGAAAAAATATTCTGTATTTTTATTTCATTTTCTCTATTTTATAACATCATATTATATTGTTTTAATTAAGTTAAAAATATATAACCTAAAACATTGGAGGTTGGTTTTGAGATAGGAAAGTTGGATGGAGGAAGGTGGCAGGAGAAAATGAGGGATTCGGTATTGAGATGGGAGAGTGAGGCGTGAGGCAGATGTACGAGTGGAGCAAGGAAGGTGATGATAAAAAAAAATGGGGGGAATGGAATGGAGGAGGGTAAAAAAAAAAAGTTGGAGTTTTAGATAGGGAAGTGAGACAGAAAGGGTGACCAGAAAAATGGAGGACTGAAGTTTTTAGATAAAGGCAGAGGAGACAAACTTTTGTTTGGAGTTAGAGGGACATTGGCCTCCCCTTGGGTGTGTGTGTGTGTGTGGGTGTGTGTGTGTGTGTGTGTGTGTGTGTGTGTGTGTGAAACCTTTTTCTATTTTGTTTATTAAATATTTTATCTTGTTTTCATAGTTTTTCTATTTTAAAGATAATGACATTGTTCATCTTTTTAAGGTAAGCATTATACATATATTTTTAATCTTTATGGTGTAGATAATTGCTTTCTTTTCCTTTATTTTTGTTTTTCTTAATAATTTGTTATTGCTATTTTAAAGGATATAAATAATTATACTTGGACTTTAATGACTTTATTAACATTCTCTTTATATTAATTTGATTATAATTAATTTAAGAATTAATAATTATTAACTTTTGCTGGTGGGATTTGACAGCTTAAGTTAAGACATACGAATAGTTACTTTCTAACACAAATTTTCAAATATTTTCTTTGTTTATCTTTTTTGTCTTTATTTATCTTGACACTGTTTTGTGAGACTTTAATGTTTTCATGACCTCAAGTGAATAAGATAATATGTGTCGTAGTTGCAACAAATAATTTGATAAGTAACATAATATATATTGATTTACTAGATTTTTTTTTATAAGTGTTATTTACATATTAGTCCAGCGTGCGAAGCACACCTCCTAAGTGTTAAAATAGGCCATGAATTTGTTAAGTGTTTATTTACATATTAGTCCAGCGTGCGAAGCACACCTCCTAAGTGGAGCCGTTGCATAAAAGCGGCGTCGTATTACATGCCGGCAAACACGGTTGAAAGCTTCAAAATCAAAATGGAAAGCTGAGAGTAGTAGAGTAACGCTACCCATTCCGTTTCCCTCTAAAATGGCGTCAAGTAAAATGAGGATGGAGGAGCTGCGAACGGAGCTCCTCAACCGTGGACTCTCCACCACCGGAACCAAACCCACTCTGGTACACTCTCTAACCAACTTCGCACTCTTTCTTTTCTCTCTCTCTCTCTCTGACGCATCCATTGATAATTCCAGGTCCGTAGGCTTGAAGCCGCTCTTCGCAAACAAACGACGAGTGACGGTGGTGCTTGTTCTCCCCGTAGGACTAGAAAGAGAGCAAGGGATTCGCACAATGGGGATTCGAACCACTCCGAAGAAATCGAGGTTGCAGAGGAGACAAAAGATGAGGAGGAGGAGGAGGAGAAGATAGTCACCGCTACCAAAAAGGGCGTGGCGGTTCTCGACCAGTGGCTTCCGGATTACATGAAGACAAACTATCATGTTCTGCAGCTGGTGAGTCTAGTAATGGTTACAATGTTAACCTCGTCCAGTAGTTGCATTTTGTTGTATGCGAGATGTTGTAAAAATTCATTGTTTTTTGTTTGCCAGTGGTTACTTAGGTCCTGTTTGGATAAACTTTTTACTGAGTACCTATAGGAGAAGAAAATGAGAAGGCAAAATGAAATTAACTTCTCCCATAATAACATAAAATTTGCTAAGCTTATGCTAATTTCAACTTATGCATAAGCCAACAAAAACTAACAATTAACATCAGCCGATCAAAAAAAGAAGAAGCTAATTTTAGCTTATGCAAAGTTTATCCAAGCAGGACCTTAATAATAGGTTTAAGACTCACGTGTACATGCTTTTCAACTATGCAGGGCGGTGACGTCTATGATGCCATGTTAAATCAGACAAATGTTCGGGATAACAATAACAAGTTCTATGTCATTCAAGTTCTTGGTTAAGTCTCAATTCCATCTACCTATTGATGTTACTGGTTGTGAAAATAATGATTCTTTGCAGCTGCAAAGTTTTGAATGATCTGAACTATGGTTTAGACTAATCAGTTATCTCCAACCCTAAAGCAGTTATGAAAATTTGGTTCTTGAGTTGTATAAAGCATGTTTTGCCTCGTGCTTCTCCAGCAGTTTTTTCTGTTTATTCAACTGATTTTGCTGATTGCATATATCAAACTTTTTTGCAGAATCAGATAATGGCAGTGACTTCCTTGTTTACAATAGATGGGGAAGGGTAGGTATAAAGGGCCAAGATAAGATACATGGCCCTTTTAAATCACGTGAGAGTGCCATTCAGGAGTTTGAACAAAAGTTTTTAGCCAAAACCAAGAATGATTGGTCAAATAGGAATAATTTTGTTTCCTATCCTAAAAGTTATGCTTGGTTGGAAATGGACTACAGCGGCAAGAAAAATGAATCTACTGTGAGTTATATGATTCTATTCCTCTTGCTGCATTTTCGTTTTCTTCATGTAACTTGATGTGCCTTTTTGCAATTAACTCTGGTTCTCTTGCCCTTGAGCATGAAATTAGTTCACTTTCTTTTATAAAAGGCATTCTTATAGAGTAAACTTCACTCTTTTCTTGTCAATGGTGAATTGGTAATTGGTACTGTCTTTACTTGGAGTTTTACTGGTGGATGGGGAGCAAAAGGAGGAAGAAACTTTTTCCATTGGTCATTCTAAACACTTGGATATTGCTTTTAGGTTACAGAAAATCCTGGCCATTCTTTAGGAAAGCAGCCTCAGGAATCTAAACTTGAGCCACGTGTTGCAAAATTTATATCTCTTGTTTGCAACGTGAGCATGATGAATCAGCAAATGATGGAAATAGGTCAGTTAGTTATTGCTTCTTTCCTTCACGTGGGGTGAGTTCCATGTCATTTGATGCAAAACCATGCTTGACATTCTGTTGATTAATTTAAAACAATGATATGGTTTCCTTAGATTCAACTTATGACAGTCAATACTTATTATCATGTATTTGAATTCCCTCATTGTAGAATTCTGATAGAGTCTCATTAAATATTCTTTATCTACTTTAACTGTGGGATCTTTACTTTAGGGTACAATGCGAAGAAGTTGCCCCTTGGAAAACTTAGCAAATCAACAATTTTGAAGGTAGGCCTTTGAGCGTGTAATTTTTTTCCCCTTTGGCATTTGTTAATTATATTTAATATTCCTTTCAAGTCTATCACATATACTAATTTCTTCTTTTGTCACTGCCATGTTGGTGAAATCAACATTCTTTAATACCATCGAGCTTTTATTATTTCTCCTTTTATATTTGGGTAATTCAGGGATATTTTCATGTATTTATGTGTGAGAATAGCAAAATTAATTCATTTCTAGAATAAGCCCAAGTTTTCATGTCATTCAAAAGCCTTTTGATCACGGTGCCAAAGTTCCCTTGTATGACTTGTTTTGTTTTCATTTTTTTGGTCACTACTAGATCATTTCAACTTGCATGCTTTGTATATCTTGTCTTGTTAAAAAAAATACCTATTTATATTTTGTGAATTATTTAGGGCTATGAAGTTCTCAAAGGACTTGCTAATGTGATTGATAAAGGTGATAGGAAAGTTCTGGAGCAATTAAGTGGGTAAGAAATTTGGTGTTCTTTTTTTTATTTTCCTTGACGTGCTATGCTCTACTTTTCCTTTGAAATACTGACGTTTTTCATTTGCTTTTGAAAGAGTTATGTGCTGTTTACCTATATTATAATTCATTTTCTATCATGAGGTTAGGAACTTTTGCTTTAAAGATATTGGAAAACCATAAGTTATAATTGGTTTGTTTGCTTTTTGCAGAGAATTCTACACTGTAATTCCTCATGATTTTGGATTCAAAAAAATGCGTAAACTATCTCCCTCTGTCTCATTTATCTAAAGAACACATGCATCATTTTATTATATAATGGTTCGAAATCATAAATAAATTCTCATGGTAATTATGCATTCTTCTTTTAGAGGAATACTAACATGAAAATATTTATAATGGCAGGCGAGTTTGTAATTGACACCCCTCAGAAGTTAAAACGAAAGTTAGAAATGGTAATCCTTTTTCCCAGATGCATGTATTGACCTGCTTATTCTGGTTGCTCTTAGATTATGATTATTATTTTCTTATATTTGGATGGTGGATTTTCTTATGAGGATTGTTGTATACATAAATTATATACTTACATTTATGACTTTGTTGCCTCTCCTGTTAACCTTGGTAGCTTTCTCTTGTCCCCTTGGGGCCAACCTCAATTATAAACTTTGTTTGTTTAACCATTGACATTAATTGATTCTCTATACTCAAAGGTTGAGGCACTTGCTGAAATTGAGGTTGCCACAAAGCTCTTGAAAGACGACGCAGAAATGCAGGTATCTCTATTTTAATTTTCTTCTTGTAGTTGATTGTCAATATCTAGAATTTTTTGAGTCTTTTAAAAAAAAAAATCCTGGGATAATTCTGTTAATTATTACAGATAATATCCTTATCTCTTCCAGCTCCAAGGATAACTTCATGTAATGAGCGCTTATGATATAGGCTGCAGCTAAATTGTAGTTATTATATATAATATACTCATCTCTTATCATACAATTCTGGATTTGCTGCAGGGAGATCCTCTGTATACTCATTATCAATGCCTTCATTGCGAACTGGTACCAGTTGAATTTGGTTGTGTGGAATTTTCTATGGTAAACTACTATGCTGTCTTTATAGTTTTGTTGCAAAATTAAAAGGTAATTACTATGAAAAAAAAAAAGTCAAGAAAGGAAAAGTGAATTCTAAATGGTGATAACGTTTCTTTTCACCTGATATGAAATACCAGTTTGTTCCTAAGCATTAAAATCATTCTGCAAAATTGCACACTGCAGTCCTTTAATTTGACCTGTTGCTGGAGCTTCTGTTCTTGATCCTGACAATATCATCTTGTCCCTTTTGATGTCACTAGATTGAAGAGTATATGAAAAACACTCATGCAGAAACACATTCAAACTATACAGTGGATATTGTTCAAATATTCAGGACATCAAGAGAAGGTGAGGCAGAACGGTTCAGAAAGGTGTGGCACTGTGGCTAATGCATAATTGAATAAGGATCTTCCTCCCTTAACTTTTCTTCTACTAAGAATATAACTTTGTAATTCAAAGTTGTTTTAGTTTATGATATATTGTTTATATGTAGACATTTCAGATTGAGCCAATTGTCTTTTTGACCTTGTATGACAGTTTGCTAGTACAAAAAATAGGATGCTTTTGTGGCATGGTTCTCGGCTCACAAATTGGACTGGAATTTTATCTCAAGGTCGATTCTTCTCTCATTTGTTCGGTAGTTTTTTTGTTTCGTGCATGTGCATATGGAGTATAGACATTAATTGTTTGATGCAATAATATCCGAGCCTGAGACCATGGACACACCATTGTCAGGTTTGCGCATAGCTCCTCCTGAGGCACCTGTAACTGGCTACATGTTTGGAAAGGGGGTGTACTTTGCTGACATGTTCTCGAAAAGTGCAAATTATTGCTATGCTACTCGTACTGCTAAAGAGGGGGTGCTTCTTTTATGTGAGGTTGTTTCTTGTCTCATGAAAATATTGTTGCATTACTATTAGCTGTGCTCCCTGGAATGAGGATTGAAAGTCCAATTATCAACTTCACCAAATGGTGTTGCATGTCAAACATTGTTATAGATAATTATAACCGTGCAAGTTGGAGAATTTTGCACTGTTTTATCATATGTTGCTGAAATATAATGAGAGTATTATCTGCAAGATTCCATTTAGAAGTTTATAGGCTTGCAATATGTTTATTATTGATCCACATCTTCAAGAAGTTTGATTTATATTAACTTGTTTACCGTGCAATATGTCATCTTTGATTCTCCGTTCTTTATTTGCTGTATTTTTAGGTTGCACTGGGAGAGATGGCTGAGCTTCTAACTGCCAAATATGATGCTGATCAGTTGCCTAATGGAAAAATGAGGTTTGTTCTCCAATTTCGTAATTGTCACTATTCTGTTTTGTTATCTCGTAATGGCAACAACTTAACAAAGTTGAGTGAAATCAACTAACTTGATAGTAGGATCCTCTAATTGGGAGTGGGACCCAGCACATTCAATGAGTCTCACATGAATTTCAATTAATAATAGTGTTTTGAAGTGTGTATGTAGCATTTCTCATTGTGTCTATATTGATTAATAGGTATATATGTCTTCATGTAATGTGAATCATTATAACAAGTTTTTATTGAGTCTGGCTGGCTTGAAGCTTGCCTCCCTGTTTGACTCCACAGCTAATAAAAGTTCATTGCTTTTAAATGCACTAGTGAATGTTAAATATACGTTCAAATATTTTGTTTTGTATTATTTTTGCTTTTACTAGTCAATTTTATATAGGCTTTGCAATCTCATACTGCAGCACAAAAGGATTAGGAGGTACTGCTCCTGATCCTTCAAAAGCTCGGGAACTTGAGGATGGGCTCGTAGTTCCCCTAGGAAAGCCCAAAACAAAATCAGGCAAAAAGGTATGCACTAGAAGTTAAAATTCTATTAGCAGGGAAGTTTGTTGATAATTGTCATGATTTAATACTTCACATTTATTCTCTTGTCACTTTGTGTTGCAGGGCGATCTATTGTACAATGAATACATTGTTTATAATGTGGAGCAGATTAGGATGCGCTATATTGTTCACGTAAATTTCAATTTTAAGACTAGAAGTTAGCAGCCAGACGATTACTGTTATTTTATGTATCTTCATCATCTTGTAGTTCGCAAAGCCAATCAGCAATGATTATCTATGTAAAGTATTTTCACTCCTAAAAGTGATGAAGTTTGCAATGTTGCTAAGAAAATGAAGTCAAAGGCTAGCCAGTGCTTTCGTATCTGTGGTAATATCGAAAGCCAAAAGAAAACAAATGGAAACTAGGATGACATAATTAAGCGAGGTAAGAAATATTAATAAAATCATTATAAACATAGCAAAAGTTGGTTTTGAATTTCTGTTAGTTCAGTTTCTTTTTGTTAGTTTTAGTTCTCTGATTTTTTTTAAAATGCTATTTTGTAATGATGTTCACGCATTTAAACATGTTATCTTAGTGACCTATCTAACATGGTAAGTGTCATGGTATGTTTAGATGTGTCACATCATTATTAAGTAATAGTAAGACTTATTTTCAAAACCTTTAAATTTATAAAGGAAATAGTTAAAAGAATTTTTTTACTATCATTAAATCACAAAATACTATATATATGATAAGTTTGTGACTTGCACTAAAATTGGTGGTACATCGGTGCAAATTTTTTATATAGGAATTAAATTCATTTATAAATTAGAGAATGATTTTATTTTTTTAAAGACTAAATACTAAAATGTACCATATTTAAACTCAGATAATTTACTTATTAACTCTGTTTCTTAGTTAATAAATAACTTTTTACCATAATGATTTTATTCAAATTATGTGGTGTTCTCATCGTTATATGCCAAATAGATTTTAAGTAGAGTTAGCAAATCAAATAATTTGAAGTTAATGTATAGAAATAAGCTAACCTTTTCCTTATCTTTGTGAGTTCCGTATGTCTTGGTCCACCTTGTTAATGTAAAACAAAAGATAAAAAATGTAGGGAAAGGGCTAGTGGTAGGTATTAGTTCCATAGTGGCAAATTATTGAACGAACGTATGTTGCATTGAATTTTTCACACAAACATAAAAATAAAATTAACATATACATAAATATGTGTAATTTTTATTTACAGAAACATAAAAATTTATTGTTAACATTGTAAATTCGGATTTGGAGATCCAAATTTACACTATGTTTTTAAAAAAAAAATTCAAAACCAAGAATTCGGGTCTTCCAATCCGAATTCTTAACTTTTTTTTAAAGAAAAATAATTTTTTAAAAGATAATAAAATAATAAAATAAATTCAAAATAATAAAATTAGAGAATATAAATAAAGATAAATTAATTTTAAGTATTATTTTAACATGTATATTTATACATAATAATAATTTATTTTATATAATGAAAATTATAATATATAAATATTTTTATTATAAAATTATAATATAATGGAAGTTTGAGATTAAAAATATTATAAATAAATTATCTTTTATATTTATGATAAATATTTCATATTTTGATATAAAATTATTTTTAATTATTGATGGCTTATTTAAAAATATATTTAAAAAGATTAAAAATGAAAATGAAAATAATATATTAAACAAGATAAGAAATTAACAAAATTCCTAAAAACATTCTAATTAAAGAAAAATAGCTAAGAACACTCTGGTGTGTGAGATAATTTTTTCTAATAAGTGGTTTATATAAGTAAAGCATATAACTTTATAACATATATAGTAATTAAAAAAAGAAAATTAAATTGTTTGATTAGAACTTCCATTACAATGAAGATACCTATTTTTTGAATGACTTACCAACATGTAGATTGAGCTTAAAAAAAAAAATTGATACATATGAAAAAAACTGCCAACAAAACAAAATTTGAACTTCAGAAAAATTCACAATATATTCAAATGCCTTAAGTTTGCAATTTATTTAAGTAACTACATGGTAATTAATAAATTATATTATAATTTAATTTGATTATTTTCATGTCAAGGAATCCAAAGAAACAAAAATCAAAGCTTAGAAAAATACACAACATCTTTATAATCGTAGTAGAAAAAAATTTCATTTTAACCACTTAAATAAAAATTCAATTGCGTTAATTTTACAAATTATTTAAGTACCATTGTGTCAATCAAAAAAATTTATGATAACTTAAACAAATATAAATATTAATTTAATTAAATTAAATTATAAATTTTTTATGTTATATATTTTAATTTAAAACTTAAAAAATGGCATAAAAGAAAAAGAAAACATTTTTTTTATTATTGTGTGCAATCACACATGTTAAAATATTACTTAGAATTAATTTATCCTTATTTATATTCTCTACTTTTATTATTTTCATTTTAATTCCCTTTATTTTTATTATTTTATTATCTTTTAAGAAAAATATTTTTTTCTTAAAGAAAATAGTTAAGAATTCAGATTGTTGGTTTTGAATTTTTTTTGAAAAAATACGGTGTAAATTTGGGTTTTCCAACTCGAATTTACACTGTTAACAATAAACATATATGTTTATGTAAATAATAACTGTACACGATTATGTATATATTAAATTTTTGTTGTATGTTTGTGTGAAAAATTCATGTTTAATTTGCATGTGACTTTTTTGTTATGTTGCTGTTCCTTTTTCTGAAGCATAGTCAAACACATACATCAAGTGCAGTAGAATTTTAGCAGCTTGGGAGCATGATTGAGTTTCAAAAACATTTGAATGGTGACAGTGCCTGACCTAATAAAGCATTTACCACATACCAAGTGCAGGGTGCACACGCCAATATTAAAGTCCTTAGATTTGATAATGACCTCATCCGGAAGATAGATAGATAGATAGAGCATGGCCAATTTCATAAGCCATAACTGCTCCAATATCCATATTTAATACTATATGACACTAGAAAATCACCCTCCCCCTAGAAGGGCTTCATCGATTCTTTAATGCACAAGACATGAGTGCATGCAAAATTTAGAAATCCACTGTGACATACGAGCCTGTTTCATTTTTTTCCCTTGAACTTGAACCATTGTGCATAATTAATTTCAGTTGACCTTGCAGTGAACCAAACAGCAAAGAGAGTAATGATGGGCTGCGTAAGTGTGACCTATGTAGAAACTGAACTAGGATTTGAGCCATTGCCGCACGCCACAGGCTCTCGCATGCTATTCACTAGACTTTTTTTTTAATGTTTCATTACACCTCCTCCCCTTCGACAGGGGCAAAAAACCTCTCAACACAGGGCTTATAGGGGATTCTCTATCGTGAAACTGAAAATAGTTTTTGTCCTAGATTTAGATCCATCATCAAGTGGTAAAGACAAATAAGACCAAGTTTGTTCTGAATTGAGGATGGTGGCCTATTAGTTTGCAAAAAAGGCGAATTATGCATACGTTACAACATTTGAATATAATCGTTATTGGTATTAGCCCAAGCAACATATATGACATTCTGGTTCACCATTTGGCCTCTTTAGTAAACTCAACATGCTGATATGTTTGGTTTATCTCGAAAGTACATTTGCATACATATATTTGGTTTGAAATCAAGTTTAAATTTAAAGCAATAGCAAAGTTGTTTTTGAAAATTCAGATTGTAAAATGAAATCCATGTAAACAGGTTTATGAGGTTTGCTATTGAATTTGAGGTTCTACCTATGTGACTCATGCTTTCCTGAATTCAATGCAAACTTATCAGAGATGGAAGTTGTGTAGGACTTTTCTTACTTGGGCACAATGGCTAATCAATAACTTCAATTCTCAGTTTTTGTGTCCTTGATGGGCAGTGTTTAGGCATTAACGTTACCCTTTGAAATTGTAGTAGTGTAGGGTGTGTTAATTAAACAGCTAAAAACTTTGGGGAGAAAAAGGTAAGGGGCTATTTAGATATAGGGAATGATATCAACCTAGGGAGCCTCTCCCAACTTACTCTAAAACTCACTCATACACATGCCAATGCCATACTCAAAAACTTGCGGGCAACACGCAAAGCCTACGTGCACTCATACATTATTCTTCTTCTCCCCCTTGCAAAGGAAAAACTAAAAAGGCAAAGCCAACATGGGGAGCCACGTATGCATGTGGGGCCCCAACACTCAGGATCCAAAGTGCTCGGTCGTACCAGTACTATCTCTGCTGCAGTGAACCTCAAATGAACAAAGGGTTTGATGACCTTTTTATGAAATTAAGCCAGACAAGTACGGAGTCTACGGTGCGTAACCAAAACTTGTTACGCACCCTACGAAAGCAATTCCGGTCGTTCAAATATAAAAAAATTAAAATCAACGGTTAAGGAAAAGAAGGATTACCGTAGGCATGCATACACCAGATTAAATTAAAAAAAAATTGCCCTCCTCTTCCCTTCGTCTTCTCCGAAAGTCCACCAGCACGGCACCTCTTCTTCCATTTCCTATAGCTGACAAGAGCAGTCTACAACTCGACACTGGCACCACCATCGATCCTGCACTTGAACCGCATGAACAATTTGATGATGGATTCGGAAGATGCAAAGAAATTGAAGAAGAAGAGGCTCTGAGGGTAGCATTGGGAAGAGGTGCGTTGGGGAACACAAAAAGAGGGGCTCGGTTTGAGGAAGGGAAGAAGAAGGGTCTGATTCTGGTGGTAGGGGAAGAAGTGGAAGGAGAATCGAAGAGGAATGAAGATGAAGAAGACTATGGATTCGATAGACTCGGCGGAGAAGAGAGAACGGAGGTGCGGTGCGGTGTCCGACGGAGAACGTGCCGTCGCTGGACAACTACTTCGACGTGGTGGTGTCTGGCGTGCTCGTGCACACCGTCGAAAGGGAGTACGGCGCACGAACGGCGGAGGCCACGACAGAGAGGAAGCGCAAACGGCGGAGGCGACGACCAAGAAAAAAAATTGATCTGGTGTGGGCACGACCACGGTATCTTAACGATCTAACGGCGACGCTTTGTTTCGTAAGTTACGAAATATATTCAATTAGTGTACCGTAAAAGCCATCGCCAGACAAGACTCCAATCGGGTCTCCTTCGATATCCCCATCTTTGAATTTCTGTGTATACATTGCCATCATGACATGACATGGCATGTCATGACATGACATGCCACAATTCTTTTCCTTTTCTTCATTTCTATCTCCTCTACATAGACATTATTACAATTAGTCTCAACTAATCTCTTCATAACAAAAAATTATTAGACAATTTATGATTATTATATTCCTAACTAATCTCCATATAACATATAATAAAATGTTATTAATTTAAAAAACTTAAAATACATATCATATAGAGAATAGTCATGACTATAAATATATGTACTAATCTAGAATAATCTAATATTTCTTCCTTCATAATAATAAATAATATATAATATATGGAATGTTATTAATTATTTCTTATAAAATGAAAAAACTTGATAATGTATTAATTATATGAAAATATAATACAGTGGTGTGAGATCATTAATTTAATAATTTCTCCCACTCCATAACTTTCATTTTCACTTCACTCATTGCTCCTGCACGCTGCTTACATTAATCTCTTCTGTCCCTCTCTCTCTGAATTTGCTACCTATAAATACTGAGCCTCTACTACCACACTCGCATACTCAAGGTGTGAAGTAATTTTTCTTCATTGGGTGAGAAGCTCCTTGTTGGAGAAGCAGGGCACGTGCAACTCTCTAGGCTCTCTTAAGCGCCATTGAACCCTTTGCACGTGCTCCCCTTCTCCAACACGGCTTCCTCACCCTCCCTTCCCTCTCTTTATCAGTTACTCCGGTGAGTATGCCACTTCATGAGGTAATTGCTTTCCCTCTGTCTTAATTTGTTAATTTCCCACGTAAATTTAGTTCCAAATTTACATCATGACTCTTCTTGTTGTTGTTGGAAACAGTGTGAAGGATATCAATGTTACATTGTGGTCTCCAACAAATGAAAGATCAATTACGTACCATTTTATCTGACTACCCTTTGAACAGTAATTTCATTTCATCACTGAGATATCATGCAACATACTGAGAAATGCCATGCATAATTCTGGATGTTTAAGTAAGAACTATGAACACTTTTTTTTTCCTGCTATAGATGGTGTTATTTACTAATTATCTTAAATTCAATTTTTTGAGTCTCCGAATGCAATGTAACTCAGGCACCTGACACGTAAGAGCGGGGCCATGGATGATGAGTTTGCTTGCAGTGTAATAGCGGAAAGTTTCAATTTGCAAGACTTGTAGTGTAATCGAAAATGCTGAAACATGTTATCTCGGTACGACAATCTGGCTGTCCAAATGCATTTCGCTGTCAAAGAATCTTTATTATTGTTTATTTTAGGCTTATGTAGTACTACCTTTGTCCTTATTATAAGAAACACATGATATTGCAAAGCAGAATGTTTTGGAGATCTTAAATTATTGACTTGGTATATTATTACTTGTTTCTTATAAATAGTGTACTCAGTCATTAATTTAAGAGCTTTAAAACATTTTTATAATATCACTTATTTCTTATAATAAAACCCGAAGTTAGTAGTTTGTTGGGAAGCTCTTAAATTGTATCTGAAAATTTTAATAAGAATGTCTTATTGAAATAAACTAATGTAGATGTATACAACCTTCAGTGTACAGTGTGAAAAAGATTCAAGTACTCAGTCTCCAAGTTCAAAAAGACATGGTGTTACTTGTGGAACTGAAACAACTACTGTTTTACACCAATGTCTTGTGCCTACACTATTTGCAGGAAAATTCTTCTGAAGAAACAACATCGTTACGGGGTCGGAAACCGCAGTTCTGGATGGAGTTGAAGATGATTTCTTACCGTTATGAGAAAATATACATGTCCAGTTGTACCATTTTTCTTTTCTTTATAACATAAGAGAGAGAGAGGCGTGGAAAATTATAAAGGGTGTATTAAATAATATAAAGAAAAAATAAATAGAACTTCTTATAAAATAGTATAATTCTGATTTACTTGAATCGTATTTATATTTTGAAAAAATGCTAGAGATCTTCAATCGCTCGGTGCTGAATACCAAATTATGGATCTAGCCCATCTAAATAAGTTTTAAAATGTAATAAATAAAAAGTTATAAATTTTGATTAAAATTATCAATTAAAATATATATAATCACAGTTTTTAGATTGTAAAAGCTTTTACAATCATTGTGATAATGTTTGTTGTGTAATTAAATTAAAAATTTAAATATGTTTTTATTCTTTAAAAATATAGTTTTACTTTATTTTATTTTTCAATCAATTATTTTGTTTATTTTTGTCTTTATTAGTTTGAATTTTTTAAAATTATTTTGAGCTAATCTTCAAGACAATTCCTCGTATAATGGATGTTTCCAAGTGATCCATAAGGCTCGAGTGACACAACCTGACACAAACTAATTGAACAATGTGATAAGAAGGCACAAAATATGCATAAAAGTAATAAGGATACAATCAGCAAAACGGAGGATCTTTTGCATGACAATATTAAAGGTCCTGTAAGAAGTTCTAATACTACTATGAGGATGAAATAAGATTTGCAAGATGTAATTACGAATATCAAAGAAAGTATAAAGTCAAAGTGTATTAGAGGCAACACAAAAACTTGTCAATCTTCTACAAGTTAATAATGATTTGAGCCCAACTTTATGAAAACAATTTGGAGAGTTTGAATTCATATGATAAAGCAACAGGTTATGTATGGTTGTATAATTAGTGGAGTATTATTAGTGGAATGATGAGTAATAAGAAGAATGTTAGTGACATTCCGTGTTAAGAAAAAAATGTCAGAGAAAGTATTGTTTGCATTTTTCTAAGTAGTAATTAAGTCAGTTTTTATTTTTTATGTAATTTTGAAAGATTAAGTTCTAACACTTTTAGGCCTTAGAAAGGTAAGTTTTGTGTTTTTTAGACTTTTAAGTCATTATGATGACTAGTGGAAATATATTACCATGTGTGCCGAGTGGAAAGTTATTATGAAGAGAATTTATGGTAGTGTGAATTTGTTGTAATGAGAACTTAATTCTTCTATTTCGAAGGGTGGCTAATTGCTTATGGGTTAGTTTGTAATAGTAACATTTTGTACAATAAGAAGGTAGGGAATTTGAAGATTAGTCAAAATTTCAGTGTTTTTATACTGAGAGTTTTTTTTTTTTTATCTTAGAGTTAATTAAGAACTTTATAGTTATATTTCTAGTTCTTATTAAATTCAATGACTATACATATATTATGGTTTGGAGTTGAAATTGCTGTAACACATATTTTAATGTAATTTGCATTCAAATACAATTTAAAGATTAGTCAACTGATAAAAATAAAATAAAAGTAAAAATAAGATTCCATATCCTTTTACAAAATTACTTTTGACTCAAATAATGAAATTTACTTTTTCATTTAATTTTCATATATATACTAATTTAATTGATAATACATGTTGAATTTATGTGAAAGAACTTGAGTTTAATCCTCACATAATATATTTGAAAAATGACAATGAATTTGAAGTCTATCCAAGTTTCGAATGATATATTAGTCATATAATCCGTACAAAAGAATAAAACTTGTAAAAATATCATGAATCTTACTTAAGAGTTAAAAACCCTAATTCAATTTTTAAAAAACACAAATTATTATTAAAATCAAACTTCTCTTGATAAAATTTATTCCATTAACAAATTGCAGTTAGGACTAGGACTATGTTCTTTTTTCTTCTTCTATTTTTTAAGATGATCTAAGAGTTCTTAAAATTGCACTTGAATCAAAGAGATAAAATAACAAGTGAAGAAAGTAATGTGAAAATAACAAATAAGGTGGTGGGTGTAATTTTAAGGTATATTTGTATCTTGTGATTGTGCATGTGTGGTAATTTTTGTTGATTGAAGTGTGTCTTTATTATGAACACTAAGATCACACATTAAAGTGTAACAGTGAATGATGTACTTTTGTCAATTAAGCATTTAACAAATAATAGTTAGCGTTAGAAACCTTTCTTACAAGCTTATCAGGAACTTTAACCTAACTATAATCCCTTGGTAAGTTCTTGCCATTAGGTGCCATAGTTATCTTGACGAGTATCTCAGGTGTCTGGTGGATGATTGAAGATGACACAAAGTTACTTTTCTTGATGGAATGTGGTTGAGCCTCAATCTGCCCTCAAGTGGGCCTTCCAAGGGCTTGTCCATAACAAAGATATTTTTAAAAATAATTAAATTAAACTGTACAAAAACACAACAGTATCACATTATATATTTTTCAAACTTATGTTATATTTCATTTTAAAAATAAAATAACACTAACTTTTTTAAATTTATGTTTTTTAAAAAACATAAAATCAACATTTTATTTTAGATACATTATTATAATTGCATAAAAAAATATACATCATTATAATAATTTGCTAACATAACAATTTTAATATTTTTGTTTTTCAAAAAACGGAGTAAAGCAACTAGTGGCAGTGTGTGTTGTGTTCTGGGAGTGGTTTTTGAAGAAGAAAAAAAATAGCGCTAGCTGGGCAATACTTTTCGAACTTTCACTTTGGAGTGAACTCTCTTACGACTTTAAACAAAAATTCAAACGTCGCTGATCTAATCCAACAATTCTAATTTCCTCATTCTTCTCCACAAAGCGATAGGTTAGTTTCTCAAGAGCCACAATGTTGCACGAGCTTCTGCTTTCGTTGCTGGGCTACACCGGCGACTTAATCATCGACGGCCGGGACCACCTCACCGCCGAAACCCCCATCTCCGACGAATGCACTTTCAAGCTCGCCCCCGACATCTCTTTTATCGACCCAAGCGACAGGTTCTTCTAACTGTAACCTTCAAAAAAAATTTCTTTTTTTCTGAACCCCAAGATACAATTCGTTTATTTTGAGGGGGTATTTTTATAATGGGTACTTTGAAAATTGAATTTTTTGAATGGATTGTGTTGTTGGGTGCAGGGAACTTATTGAGAGGATCATCGTGTTGGGGTTTTATTATAGGGAGATGGAGCGGTTTTCAGCAAAGTGTAGGGATTTAAGTTGGATAAGGTCTGCAAATGCGAAACCTTTGGAGAAAAAGGAGAAGGGAAGTGTTTATCGTAGGGCACTTGCCAGTGGCATTGTTGAAATACTCTCAGTTTATAGGTCTGCGGTTCTGCATATTGAGCAGAAGTTGTTGTCTGAAACCATGCCTATCTTGGCAACAGTTACTCAGGGCCTCAACAAGGTCATTTTTGCTGTTCCCACCCCTTTTTTTTTGTGTGTGTGTGTGTATTTTGATATTGGCTTTATTTTTTACTTGCTTTCCAGTTTCTTTGCCTTTTGCCTCCTCTATACGAGCTCATCCTAGAGATTGAGCGTGATGATATTCGTGGAGGTCAGCTTCTTAATCTTCTACATAAGAGATGCCACTGTGGAGTGCCTGAATTACAGACTTGCATGCAAAGGTATGCAGTTCTTTTCACGCGTAGTCTTTTTTTGCTGTTGTGTTAGATTAGTAGTCAATAAACATTTATGGTTTTAAGTCATGAATTTTTTAATGCTGTTAGTCACTACATAGTCTTTACTGTAGTAAAAATAAATAAAAGGTGGGAAGAAAAAATATCTAAGACTATCATGTTGGTTGGTTTGCAGGTTAATGATGGATTTCTTTTTGGGACTGATTTGTTTATTCTGATCCTTTAAACATTGCATCAGTCTTCAGATTACACTCCTGGTTAATTCTTATTATCTTTTTTGGTTATTCTTGTCCAAAGCTTAGGCTTCTTTGGCATGGACACCAGGTCATGTATAACCAACTTGCATCCTGGATAGTTTATGGGATTCTTCAAGACCAGTATGGAGAGTTTTTCATTAGGAGGTAACTCGGTATTAATTTTTATTGTGTATACTGTTGATATGCATGTTTTTGTGTCTGAAATCAATTATAGAGGTAGACTGACACGGTGTTGTTGTATTGCAAGAATGCTGCTTAGATAATATATACTCTTTCATTTATTATCCCAGTGTTCCAAACTTTTTGAAGGGCTGAAGGTCTTTGTTGAAATTTTTTATTTCCACAATTGATGTATCATACTATTAAATTGGATATACAGAATTATTGTTGTCAATTACTGTCATAAGTTATCAAAACAGTTGTAGCCCCTGCTATATTTCAATAGTTTCTGTTATATGCTGTTGTAAGCATGATTTTCCAATGACTAAACACTAACAATACTTATTTGTTTTATCTGTTAGAATGTATGAAAATATCTAATATTATATTGGTCATATCTTATAATATCTTAGATTACCCTTTAGGATCAGTTTCCCTATTTTCTCCCTATATTTTAAGATTGATTACCATATTTCACAATCTCATGATTTTAGTCCTGCTAGTTAGGATTATGATTGTAAGGGTTGGTATTCTAGGTTTTATGATCACATTATCATATTGTAATACATATCATATCATTATCAGGTCAGTATCAATTTCATAGTTTTTTTTTCTTTCTTTCTTTCTATTCTGTGTCTCTATACTTAAAACTCCATAATTTCAACATTATCTATTATGTATATACTTATGAGATTCTATTACCTAAACGATAAAAAGAAAGGTTTTATCACCTCCAATCTCTCCCCTCCAAACTAGAAAAAAACTGTGCTAAAATATATGACGTGTTTGGTACATGAAAATTAATTTATCTGGATATAAGTTCATCCTCTCCACTACTTTCAAACTTTGTGATTGTTTGGTTGCATTGATAATTTCTTGTTTCTTAGGTTTTGAGATCTTTTATTTGCAATTAAATACTTGACCTGATTCATTTGCTTTTCAGGCAAGAAGATAGAGATGTAGAAAATAGCTCATCTCATCCGGACATCTCTGAAAAGTTGGCACGCATGTCAACTGATGATGCATCTTTGACTGATTGGCACTTGGGCTTTCACATTTCTTTGGTAATTTCTCTCGTTATTGGCTAGTTCTGGACATGTCATGAGACTCAGCAATTTCCTTTGGGTGTGTTTGTTTCAAGGTTTAAAATTTATTGCGGAGAATGTGAATTTTGGAATGTAATATTTCCATGATTATTATGGGCCATAAAAAAGTATTCCTAGGTATTGTTCGGGCCTGGGAAAGTACCTTGTTTTACTTAATTTGTGTTCCTATGCTAGGGTTGGGAAAGTTATACTCGTAGGAATACGGAAAGTTATTTTCTATCCCAATTATAACTTCCATATCTACTTACTTTTTATTCTAATCATTTTGAATTTTAAAACATATTCCTTGGAATATTAAAATCTAACCAAACATCTTTTAATTTCTCAGAAATAATATTTCTGGTTATAGTAGTCCTAGGAATGTCATTCCTTGGAGTGCAGTCTTATACCTTGAAACGGACGTCATTTTTTTTATGAATATTCTTTTGTCTCTTAGTGTTTGTAGCTCTCTTTTTTGTATCAATGGCATTCCATGTCTCATTTTTTAACGAATGGGATTTTGTCCAGTTTAATACATGAAGTTCTTATTGTCCTTTACTTTAGATTGACAGGTCATCTGGTGTTTATGCATACAATTTTTATTGTTTACACATTTTGTTTGCAGGATATGCTGCCTGAATATATACCTATGCGTGTTGCCGAATCAATTCTTTTTGCTGGCAAAGCTGTTAGGGTTCTACGAAATCCAAGTCCTTCCTTCCAGTCTGGGGATGCTGTGCACCCTCAAATGCCTAAAAGCTTTCAAATACATGGATTAGCAGGGCGTTTTCATTTTCAGAGAGAACCTGCAATTAATATGGGAATGGGAGAAGATTTGCTTCCACAATCTGAGGCAGATAAGATTGAAGCAATGCTTCTGAACCTAAAGGTTTTCATGTAGTTGGATTGTAGGCACCCTTTTATCTGGTTTACTTCTATGGTTTTAACTAGCTGACTAATAAGTCTTTCTTTACTACTAATATTTCCAGTTAGTTTTTAAGCAAACTCATTAACTTTCCACAGGAATCATCTGAATTTCATAAAAGATCATTTGAATGTGCTGTGGACTCTGTTCAGGCTATTGCAGCTAGTCATCTCTGGCAGGTGCTTAACATAATCTCCCGGTTCATGTATTTATTAGTTTTTAGAGCATTTATGTTCAGAAACTTCAATTTCTATTCCCTCCATGTCTGCAGCTTGTGGTGGTACGTGCTGACTTGAATGGCCACCTGAAGGCCTTAAAAGACTATTTTCTTTTGGCAAAAGGAGATTTCTTCCAGGTAAATCTTGAGATGTTATCTATACCAACATTTTGGCTGGCAATGAGTATCTGTCAACTGGCATATTTTTTCTGTGTTAAAGAAAGGACTGTTTATTATCTTTAAAGCTTGGCATTTGTTTGAAATGGAAGTGATAGAAGATGAACAGTTGGGGTTGGGGCATGGGGGCGGTATGATCAAGAGTGCTTACCACCATGCCAACTCTTGATAAATAACACCCTGCATCTGATTGGGCCCTTTCCTATTTAAGCCATTGGACATGGGTCATTGGGTTGAGCTCGACCCACAGACTCAACATGTACCCTTGTGATCCTTTGGGCATATCAGGGGGAATAGGAGTTTTGAACTTTTGATAACTATCCATCCATCAAATAGTGATTTCAATGATATGTTTTCTCCTTTTCTGCATGTGTTTGTTTTAACCCTTGAAAGTGATTATATTGGTTTTATCATAATCTTTGTGTGTTTGTGTATATGGCCATATCATATGACATTACTTGTAAATTGTCGTCAATTTATATGTAGTGAAATTTATGGTGGGTTACTGATTATTTTGATAGTAGCTTGAGTAATTTGTAATTGATTATAAGTTATAAATTATGTTAGATGAGTTTCCCCCTGTCATTCACTCATTCTTAGATTTCCAACATCTGCATTGTTCATTATTTTTTGAATGATCTATTTGAGAATGGTAAAAAATGTTCTTTAAATCTATATATTGGTTTGATTTCTGAACTAGTAAATAATTCAGTTACAAGATAGGAGATGTTGCAAATTTCATTTAAACTTTAAACTATAAAATCAACATTGAGCAGTGCCTTGGATATGCATCAGTTGCTGATGTTCATACTTCAGTTTATCTTGTAATATTAATGAAATTATACTGACATCTTTGATTTACTCATTATTTTCTGTGCAAGTGTTTCCTTGAGGAAAGTCGTCAGTTAATGCGATTGCCACCACGTCAGTCAACAGCTGAAGCTGATCTTATGGTCCCATTTCAGCTGGTTTGTTTACCTTGTGATATGATCTTTTGGCTTAATGCCATTCACCTTTTAGTTACATCAGCATGTTCATGTTTATGGATGCATTAACAAAGCTTAATTGCAATTCCATTGGAATGCAGGCTGCATTAAAAACTATTGGTGAAGAAGACAAATATTTCTCTAAAGTGTCCTTGCGGTTAGGATCCCTATTCATTATTTTTCCTTCCATTTTTGCTAGCTTCATGCTGAGTTGTTATGAACACTATGTGCTAAAATGTCCTCTTTCTCTTCTAGGATGCCATCTTTTGGAATCACAGTTAAACCTTCCCTATTGGATTTACCAAAGCCAACCTCTTCTGTAGATGGTAGCTCTGGTGCTTCACTTTCAAATGCTTTGTCAGAAGTGTCAGTAGATGGTTGGGATGGCATTGCTCTTGAGTATTCTGTTGATTGGCCTTTGCATTTGTTCTTTACTCAAGAAGTCCTCTCTAAGTAAGTTTCTACTTCTAATGTCCTGCGGCCAAGGGTTTATTGACTTATTCTTTTCTCTTGCTATTATTTTATACACTAGATCTAACTGGAAACCCTTTATGGTATAAAACTTCTTAAAAAGTGTCATGGCATCGTAAACCAAGTGTGCAAGATGTACAACTGTTACATTATCCAAAGGATCATTAGTTTAAGAGATATATATTATTTATGTATAGGGGATATATCTTGTGAAACCACTGGTTTAGTTTTATTATGAACAAATGTGGACTGTTGTGATAATCTGGCTTAAATGGTCAAGATTGAAAGAGTGTTTGAAAAAGTCTCGTGACTTTGTGTTTTAATGTTGACCATGTATTATTCAATAATCACTTAATCAGGATTTGTTCCCTCACTCACGTACTAAAACAATGCTTTGGTATTATGGCTTCTTTATATAAGCAGTTAAGTACTTATTGAAGAAGAAAATAAAAAAAAAATTAATTAAACTTCCTTCATAGGTTAAAATAAGCTGATGCACATCAGCTATTGGGGAAGTTAGATTCACGAGAGAGCTTTTATTAAAGTTGAAGTGCATAAGTTGGTTTTAACTTATGGTAGAAGCTTCATCAATTTTACCTTTGTATTTTCTTTTCAAAGTACTTATGGAGAAGTTTATCCAAATAAGGCCTTTATGTCTTAATATACTTGAGATGTTATTTCTAGTTCAGTAACTTTTCTGCGCAAAGAACACTTTTAACAGGTACCTAAGAATATTCCAATACTTACTACGGCTCAAACGAACACAAATGGAGTTGGAGAAATTATGGGCATCGGTAATGCACCAATATCATAGTGATTTTCCCAAACACCGAAATGATCAAGAAAAGTGTTCAGAAGCACAGCAGAAACGACAACGTTTTCGACCAATGTGGCGTGTTAGAGAACATATGGCATTCTTGGTCAGAAATCTCCAATTTTATATTCAGGTTGTCATTCAATATCTTGTCTTTGATTTTAAATTTATTATACTGCTATTATAAATTATCATCCGTATTTTTAGCAAAAAAAATTCAATTTGAGTTTGGTTTGAGCAAAAGCACAATGATGGTATTCTAATTACAATTTTTGGTGTGTACTCTACCTTTTTATGACGAATAAAATGCCTGTTTAACATTTAAAATTGTGGTTTCCTTTGCAGGTTGATGTGATAGAGTCTCAATGGAATATTTTGCAATCTCATATTCAAGAGTCTCATGATTTTACAGAACTTGTGGGCTTTCATCAAGAGTAATAATTTCTCTATTGCATGTTTAGTTTTTACATTTTATAGTGGCGTAAAATTGTTTTTCTTGCTGAACTATTTCACATGCATACTATCAATACCAGCATGATCATATTTATCCAAATTAAATTCAGCTCTTAGTGACTATTGACTCGGTAGGCCAACTTTATTCTATTGTTGTCACCTACAGGGATCATATTTTTACTTTTATGGTCAAAGATAACTTTGTTTTTCACTTTGCTGTTATTGAGTATGGATAGTAACAGTAGATCAAAAAGCAGCTTCCTTTACCCTGAACTAGCAGTTTAATGAGAAATAGGGAAGCATTTATCAGGTGCCACATTGTTTAAACTGTTTATTGCTTTGTGAATCATAAACTAGTTAGTGTGGTTTGTTGTATCCCTTCTGGTGGCTATTTTACCTAAATATTGCTAATTAGTATACATCATACTATTTGACTTTAATGTATCCTACAGGTATCTGTCAGCCTTGATTTCACAAACTTTCTTGGACATTGGTTCTGTGTCGAGGATACTGGATAGTATCATGAAGCTTTGCCTGCAATTTTGCTGGAATATTGAGAACCAAGATAACTGTTCAAATACTTCTGAACTGGAGCATATAGCTGAGGTGATAGGCATTGCTGGTTTTGTTTGCCAAATAACCGTACAGGAATAAGTATCTCAATAAAGCCATTATTGTCCTCATACAGCTTCATATATTAACATTAGTAGGCTCAATTATCTGAACCTTTTTTAATTAAGAGGGAGAAAAACTTAAAAACTAGACTGATTAATGATCATCTTATTCAATCTGTGTCATGTGCATTCATGCTGTAATATTATGATATATTGTGAATAGCAGAAAAATGCTCTGCTTTTTTTTTTTTTTTTGACTCAGCTTTCTCCATATAATTTCATTATAACTTAATAATCAATAATGTGGGTAAGGTTATGATGATAAATCTCTGAATTCTGTAGCTGTATCTCTTAGATCTACCATAAGACAGACTAAATTGGCTTTGAGGAACTTCAGAATTGGCTTCTAAACAATATTAATTATCAACTATTGAACTTGTCTGGTAGTAGTCAGAAAAAGTACAATATAGTTGCTTCTTTATGGTTCTGTTTCCCACAAGCCTCCTTTTTTGCTGGAAGCTGGCATAAATTTATATGGAAATATATGCTTGAACCTTTCTATTTCCCTTCAAATATCTGAAGTACTACCTCCTTTGACTCGAACAAGAAATGAAAAATTACGAGTTATGTCATTTATTCTTAAATGTATACTGTCAAAAGTTGAACTTTCTCTCTTCACTTTAGGTGTATTCATAGAAATTTACTCTAACCGGGGCTAAATTGCTGGGGCAGATTTATATTTAAATGCAATCTGTGTGTGTAATGAATAAAGGCACATCCATTTTCCTCCCTGTCTCACCTTATCGGACCTTTTCAAATTACTCATTACATTTCTATATTTTAGATTTAGACAAGATCTCCATCCTTTTACTGAAATCTATTGTTTTGACTGTTAATTTATTATGTTTGTTTTCTCTAACCAAACATCTATAGGAATTCAACAAGAAATCAAATTCCTTGTACACTATACTGCGCAGCAGCAGGCTTGCTGGAAGTCAGCGGGCACCCTTTTTGAGACGTTTTCTCTTGCGGTTAAATCTGAATTCCTTCTTTGAGGTAAAACCATCAGATAAATAATTAGTCTCACTATTTAACTTTAGATCAATGTTTCTTATTGTTGTTTGTTATTTTGTCCCTTAACAGGCAACTGCTGCAAGGGGGGTTCTGAATGTTGTTAGGCCACGCCCTACTCTTCCTGTTTAACTTTAGATCAATAGATTTGTTGGTTCAGCCTTCACTTGGGATCTGAAATTTCTACTTTTTTGTTGTTAAATCTGGTTCTTTTTGTTTTTTATCCTCTTCATTGTCTAAAAAATCAATTTTGGATGTGATTAAAATTCAATTTTGTTTCTGAACGGTTCTGGATATTGTTGTGTTCATGTTCTTCTTCTACATTGAGATTCATTTGGCTTCCCTATTTTTTTAGTTGTTCATTGATGTAAGGACAGTGTGAGGGATATTGTATTTTAATGTTAAGAAACGGGTGCTTGCAGACGAAACTCACCTCTCTCTGTTGAAGAAACCCTGTATGTCATGTAGAATCTTTCCAATGGTGATTTCTTCTAAGAAATGGTTTCTTCACTTAAGAACTCTGCAAGGAATTTCATTGGAGATGCTCTAAATAGTGTTTTCCCAAATCCCACATGGTTAGGTTGTTTGTGGAAACGCCCTCCCACCCAAAACACATTTTATAATCTGAATTTGGCCTATTGCCATTATATCCTCTAACTCTTCTTTATATCAGGTGATACCAATGGAATATGATTGAATAAGCCAATTATTCTGATTCAACAAGACTCACAAAACAAAATAAATATGCAGAGCAGTAACCGTATAACTATATTTTCAAAATTTCAAGACAAGCTAAAACCTTTTGATTTGTCCCTACTGTGGAATATTCTATGACTATGTCATCATTCAGACAACACACGTACTAATCCCGCATGGAGTATATAGACAGGCACCAATGAAGTAATTTATATATGAACAAAAATATTAAAAATCTTCCTTTATATAATAAAGTGCTAAACTAACCATCACAAATGCAAAGATTTCTATGTATTTCATCTACACACCTAAAAACAGGGTGTACGATAAACATTTTCCAGAAAATAAAACACCAATGATAAGGAGAAATTGGAGAATACAAATGATTGTGCAGTGTAGTGCATGAACCGAACGCCAAGTAAAAATGCAAACAGAAAAAAAAAAAAAAAAAAGGAAGCAAAATTGGTTATAAAAAATGTTTATTTTAGTCTTACTTTCGTAATTTTAGAAAATAAAATAAGAATAATTTAACAAGGGGAAACTTAAAATAAATACGGTTTAACAATTTTAAAAATTAAAATTAATCTACATATATGACTAAAAAATGAGATGAAAAAAAAATATAAGATATACAAATAAAAAGGCATGATAATGGTATAATCCATGGAAGGCAGAGACAGAGTGAGAGGTAGTAGTACGTAGCAGATAAGCGCCATAAGCGAAGAGGTTTGAGTTGAGTTAACCAAAATGGATTCCGAAGCAGAGAAAGAGCATGAAGCAGCATTTGCAGTGGCCTCACTCTCCCTCTCTCTCCCCACAATTTTCCCCTTCGTCCAACCCAAGAAGTTCCCATCAACCACCCCTCAACCTACCAAGCTCAAAGTCCCAACCCAAGCCTCATCCCTCACACACCTTTCTCTCTCCACCACCATTCCTCCTCCTCCTCCTCCTTCCAAAACCTCCTTCAAATCCACCATCTCCGCCAACCCCCTCCACGCCCCTCTCTCCCTCGCTCCCCACCGCCCCCGCGACCCTTTCAACGCCGCCGCCCTCCGCCGCGCCTCCCTCGTCTGGTTCCGCAACGACCTCCGCCTCCTCGACAATGAGTGCCTCACCGCCGCCAACAACGACTCCCTCTCCGTCCTCCCCGTCTACTGCTTCGACCCCGCCGACTACGGCAAGTCGGCATCCGGCTTCGACAAGACCGGCCCCTACCGTGCCGCCTTCCTCCTCGACTCCGTCTCCGACCTCCGCCGCAGCCTCCAGGCGCGCGGCTCCGATCTCGTCGTGCGCGTCGGGAAGCCCGAGACGGTGCTGGCGGAGCTCGCCAAGGCAGTCGGTGCCAACGCCATGTACGCCCACCGCGAGGTCTCGCACGACGAGGCGAAGGCGGAGGAGAAGGTGGAGGCGGCGATGAAGGAGGAGAATGTGGAGGTGAAGTACTTCTGGGGAAGCACTTTGTATCACGTGGACGATTTGCCTTTTCAATTGGAGGACATGCCTTCCAATTACGGAGGGTTTAGGGATAGGGTTCAGAAATTGGAGGTAAGGAAGACAATTGAAGCTTTAGATCAGCTTAAGGGAATGCCTTCTCGCGGTGATGTTGAGCCTGGGGAGATTCCTTCCTTAATGGACCTTGGCCTTAATCCATCTGCAACAATGTCACAGGTTTTGTATTTTGTTTCTATGCATTCTTGTGTTAGCATCAATGGTTTATGTATATACATATATATATATATATATATATATTGGTTGCTAATTTGTTATCATTTTGCAGGATGGGAAGTGTGGTGCTAATGCTTCTATGGTAGGAGGGGAGACTGAGGCACTGCAGAGGCTAAAAAATTTTGCAGTTGAGTGTGCAGCTCAGCCAAACAAGGGGTTTAAGGATGGGACACAGAGTATATATGGTGCCAACTTCTCCTGTAAGATTTCTCCGTGGTTGGCAATGGGATGCCTCTCCCCTCGCACAATGTATGAAGAACTAAAGAAGACTACCAGCAGGTCTGTGGTCTTTTTGTGTTGTTCTGTTTGAGGGTATTATTGTTCTTGGTATGAATAGGGTGTATACTCACTGGTGAATTGTATTACTGACAGAGCCACTTCTGCTTCGGCGAACAAGAACGATGGTGGTAATGGCTCTTCCAGAAACGGAACAAATTGGTTGATGTTTGAGTTGCTATGGAGGGACTTCTTTAGGTTAATATTTTTTGTGCACGTGTTTTTTGGCTTTGCTTGGAACTTCAGTGGACATGTTTTTTTGCTTGAGATGTATGGAAATGGCAATGGTGCTATAGCATTTTCATAGTTATAAATTATTTACTTTGTATCATAATATTTAAAATAGCCGTCATCCTGCTATAGCATTTTCATAGTTAGCTGTGGCACACCACTATCCGAGATTGATTACTATGCTTATAATATTGCTCTCGTATTTTTTTCAAAAGGATGAAGTTAGTCGTGTACTGATGTTTTTAAATAACCATTATAGCACCACCATATTGCCTTAACACTATAATGTGGCATTGTCCGACCTTTCTGCCATAGGCAATTTTTGAAGGGAGGCCTGTTATGGCAGTGCCATAGGAAATGGCGTGTTTATATGATGGAATTTTGGCTTTCTGACATGTTCTGCGGTCCACTATTGATAGCCTTTTTAGTGTGCACAGGAAAGTTGCAAACAACTCGTATCTAAAACATATCCATGACTGCCATGGCGACCACAATGGTCAAGGTTTTTAGGATCTTTGTAATTCCATTTGTGGCTGCCTTAACTGCACTTGTCTGCAATTTTCTAGATGGATTCATAATTGTGACTGCAATTTAAAAACCTTGATATCAACTATATGCCTTTCACGTGCACTTATCAACTATTTGCCTTTCACGTGCACTTTTTGAATGATTTACTTGTGTAAGTTTATCTCATTCCCCTTACCTAGAAATGTAAGGGTGGCCTTGTGGTTCTTGAAATCGTGGAGAACCTAATATTTCCTATTTGACCAAATAACGATCATTAAGTTTTGCTTTTGAGATTACAACTTAATGATTTCTCTTCCTTCTGTTATCTGCTTTGTTAATTGTTATCATACAGAGTGATAGTATTGTAAATAACATATATTGCTGTGTTATTCACTTATTTGTCAGCAAAACATTATTTATTGGTACTGTTTCTGGCAATAGACGGGTATATATAGTATGATTTGTGAATTTTTTTTATCTTTTCGATTTGTCCAGGTTTATAACAAAAAAATACAGTTCTGCAAAGAAACAGCTGGAAGCTGCTCCGGCCACTGCATGTGCTGGTGCATTTGCTTAAGCTAGAAGTTTTAGTGGGAATTAAAAAGTTTGTTTCAGGGTGGGTTCCCTACGCAGACATGGCAGTAGGGTGCTGGATGAACAAGATTTGGTTCCCCTTCTGAAGTTCTGTTGTAACTGACAGATACATTATTTCAATATGGAAGCTTTACATTATTTTCTTGAAGGCAAGTGTTGGTATTTCTTAAGAGGAACATTTCGTCCGCATCGGGCATCTTTTGTGGGAGAAGTTTGAAATTTAAAAATGAATGTGATTACTACGGCATCTATATTTTAAATAAAACCAGGAAGAATTCTCGGGGTTTTTTTAGTTATGATTAAGAAAGGTGGTTAGATAAGAATAATACAATCAATTTTGATGAAAGCGGAAAGAAATTTTAATACTATATTAGTTAGACAAATGAAAGCATAACCAAGAGTAATACAACATCGTTTAAGTGGATATATAAAGAAAAACAAAAATTCCAAAAAAAAATGAGTATTTTTTTGTTTCAAAATATCAGTATTTATTTAATACAGAACATGAAAAGAAAGAAAAATAGAAGAAAAAACCCAACTAGTCCGTCAGCGTGACGAATAGCCATGAGCCCATGGTGACTGGAGAGGGCACCCGGAAAACATAATGCACCTAAGGCTATATTGCCAAGGGCCAATACAATAAATTGAATTGCCCCAAAAATTTCCTATATGCAATTCTAAATGAATCCAGAAACCTTGAGTGACGATAGTACAATAAAAATAATCCACAACAACATGAAGAACGCACAAGTAATCCATGCCCAGAGCCTAGGCCCTCCTAGCTCTGCGCCAAAAATTATACGCCTTAAAACCAAAACTGAGATACACCCGACAGACGTGGAGAAGAAAACAATCAACGAAAAGCTTAGTCCCCCGGCATTTTGGATTCGGAGAGGTTCTCTATATGCTATGAAGTTGTACAAAGTTTCAATAAGCCATGGAACACCAATACCAACATATATATTCACTGAATTGCTACAAAAAGAAAAAGTAACGAAGTTAATAGCAAACTTCATCAAAACAAAAATGATTTGGCAAGTCATAAAGCAACTGATGGTTTCATCTATCCTTCATAAATGCAGGATTCATATGGGTATAAACTATAAAATGAAAGAGGACAAACATCTTACAAAATAATGAAATTTCAATTTGAAATTCTAGCAAATAATTTTAGTTTTTTTTTTTTTTACAGCAAATAATTTTATATTAGTATGTAAGATTCCCTACTATCCGATAGGCTTCCCCAGGACCAAGTGAATAAATAATAACTGTAGAACTGAGATTTCTGCATTACTGGGTATTCCATGTATATATTGAATTATTTCTAATTGTCATGAATATAGATTTTTTTTTTAATTCTGAAATTTGACTTGAAGGAAAAAGTATTCCTGTTACATTCAAAAACTGTATTCATAGATCAACACTTGTCAATTACAAAACTCAGGTCCAATTAGTCCTGGTCTTTCAATTAAATTTCTTTTTAACAAATAAATAACTCTACCTATGTTCGTAAGTGTCAAGAGAGGACATTTTTAAGATAATTCTTTTTGTGCAATTAACAGTTCAATCTTCACTTTCATGACATTATAACATAGCATGATACATATGTACATAATGAACTTCCATAAGCCAGCTCCACAATATATATATTTCCTATTTAGGACTAAACTTTACCAATATCGATAAAATTATATTTCAAAATCAGATGAGATACTAGAAAGGGGATGAACCAATATCGATCAAATAATAACATCCTTTTAGAATCAAAAGGATTAAGGATGCTAAGAATATTATTAACTACTAATATGCTTCTTCAAGAAAAGTGTTAAGGCAAATCATGATGTAATGATGACATGTGACCGTTTCCTAAAGCAAGAATGAGGTAAATGTTGAGATGGAAAACCTGCAAGTGATGTTTGCAATTGCAGAATCAGCAGTTTTTTGACGTTCTGCAGCAATCTTGCTTGCCACTAGATCAGGCCATGAGGTTCCACTGGCTAGGGCTGTAAATGCTATCACGTAAGCATTTATCCCTGTCAAAGAGGGGGGGAAAAAGAACTAAGATATGCAGAACTGACATTAAAAAAGGCTACTTTGGATCTATAATGATCTGTAAAGAAGAGAACAGGAGTATCATTGAGTGAGAACGAAAACCTGTGACACAACTTATAACATCTGTGATCTTAGTCACAATGTAAGCTATCCCACTGATGAAAAGCAGAGAGCAAATGAAGGAGATCCATCCATGAGAAATTTGGCATGGAGGAACAAATGCAAACAGAAACCTCCAAGGTAAAATCAGCAATTGCCAGAACATACAAGCTAAGCGGAGACATGCATTTTTTATTTTTTTTGATTCTGGTCTCTCCAACTGTTGAAGAAATTATAGACTGGTATTGAGAAATTGACAATATATTGTTGGAATTCTACATAAGTGAATTTATTGACAGTTAATAATCATATAACTCATTTAAGAACACATTAAAACGTAAAGGATGTGGTTAACTATGTCCTAAAAAGTGTGTTTGTGACATTTCTGTGGGTATATATGAGAAGATCAGTTGCACTATCACTAGAAAATACACTTTAACAGAAGAAGCCCATATCCACGTTTTCATATCCATAATACCACTAAAATTACCTGATTAACTGAATATAGTAACACTATGACTAGCAACGTTCATGAATCTATGATAAGATCTTGCTCTAACTAGTTTTGTAAAAAATTTGGATTTTGAAGAGCTTAACAATGTCAATTGATAAGGAGATTTAGTTGTGGTTGATGTTATTCTTGAATCTATGATATCAGCATTTAACCTTAAAGATACACTTGCAACATAAAACGAAATACCCTCAGTGCATCCAGAAATTGCTGTCTCCAAATTGTAAGCAAGAGTGTATCCACCAATGTCGTTTCCTTAGCTTTGTCCAAAATTTCAGCCTCATCATTTATTTGAGGTACTCTGACATACAATGGATCTGCAAATTACAAAATTTTGACAAAAGATGGTTCTGACATTTCAGGATGTTTCTAATTCTGAGCAAATTGTTTCAGGAGAAGAAAACTTTGTGCTAAGTCAAGCCAACTTTCACTACATTAAGGTGGGAGACCTACCTGTGGGGTTTTCTGAATGAACGGAAAAAATATCAACAGTGTCCCCATTTTCTTCATTAACATGCTTTATATCAGAGAAATCCACCTTCTCATGGGCTTCATGTTGAAAGCAAGGAATCTCTTCCGGCACCCAGTCCTCTGGCCTCTCATCTCTTGCACTTTAAATAAAATACAAGGCATCAAAATCAAGATTCAATTGGACCATGAAATTTCAATTTTTTAAGTTAAATATAATAAAAAGAAGCAAGTAGAAGCACATACATAGGTAGAGAAATATATGGCCAACGTTTGTCTTGAGCATAAGCATGAGTCAATAGTAATCCATATTGCAGTACAGTCAACAATGCCTCCCAGAGAGTCACAACGTTTGGAGTCCATACCTACATTCAGTTTCTTGATGATTATTCCACAAGAAGAATAAGAACGTTGAAGAATTAAACAAGCAAAGTGATAATATTAATACAGTTAAACAAGATATGTGTTGTTTTCTAAATACTTTTGTTTTTAAACTTATCTAACCTTAAGTATGAGTAGAAGAATTATAATTGTTCTGACTTGCTGATTGGGACACAAGATTGTATCGGATATTCAGAGCTAACTTAGGAGATGCAAATGCCCTTATAGATATTGGCCATGAAAACCTAAGAACCACATCTAACATTCTTGGAAGTGAGAGACAGTCTCAGAAGTTTTCTCTCACTATCTTTCCCTAAATTTTTTGGTTACCTACAATTTCTAAGGCAAGAAGCCCTCTAGTGAGAAATGTAGGCCCAGATTAGAGTTCTTACACAACCAGAAATGAGTTAATGAAAATAATAAGGAAACTAACAATACATATTTAAGAAGTTCTAAACAGAAGAATGTGGGTATATTACCTCCAAAATTATGTATAACCAAATGTAAGCCCAAAATGACCAAAACAGCTCCACCAGCCATACTCCTAGGTCAGCAATCTTCTTCAGCTCTCCTGCTTTTGGAACTACCACACAAACAGCGTGGATGGGGAACAGATCAAATGCTGCAGAACCAACAAGTGTTCCAGGTCCCAAACCTGAATATTCAGCAGTTATAGTTATTACATTGCTTAACAATCTAATGGCCCTAAAATATTCCAGAAAGAATTGAAGATCACAATAAAAAAAATACTGCAGCATCAAATATTATTCAAAAGGAAGAAAGTCACTGCTAGCACTAGAGTCACTCATTCGAACAACTATTTGCACTTCCCAGCATTAAAAACCAAATTTGAATAATCAATTAGTCAGCAACAACTTTGTTGTAGTAAAACATGTTTCCAATCACATCAAAGATAGAAAAGCTGGAGGAACAAATTAGTGTTATAATTGACATGTTTCCAATCACATCAAAGATAGAAAAGTTATAATAATACAAGCGATAGCATGATGTTAACTTGTGTTTCTAGGGACTAGTAAGCTTGAGACAATTTTTCATGAACACAAGTCAGTGTTGAAAGCACATCTCACTTTTTTTTCATTGCATTTTGAATTTTTGAAATAAAAGTCATTTTATTTGAATATTCCTTTTATAACCTTTGTACCTCTGATATCTTTCTTTCCACTCGATACATAGAGCACCATGCTGTCTAACATAAGCTAGAAAGATCTTGTAACATAAAGTGTATAGAAGAATTTATGCATACAAGCATGTATGTTTTCCTTAAAAAAATTCAATAATTTTAGACAGTTTAAGGCTGTTGGCAACTAACCCATCATGGAATTCTATAGGTACAGCAGGAACAATAAAGAGTAATCAGAGGTGGAGTCAGAAAGTTTTCCAAGAGGTAATAATACAAGGAAAATAATGAGAAATTAATTGCTTGGTCTATTAACATTAGTTCAGATATTTGAGGGAATTACAACTTACAAGGGAGAGAAGCAAATTCTTCAAAATATGCGTATCAGTATTCTATATGTAGCCTACCAAATAAATGAAATTTTATCTATAAAAGGACAGTGTCTGTCAAAGTAGAAAGACAAAGGATTAAAAACATGAAAAATAGTAGCAAATTATTACTTATTGACATATACTCCCTAAATTTCAAATCCACCAAGACGATAATCAAGAAACAAATCAAACTTGATTCTAATACTCTCACAAAAAAGGAGCAGAACAAAAGCTTTGAAAAACAAACCTCCAGCATACAGCTTCCCTGTGTTTTGTATAGCATCAATGGTGGCTAATGATATCTGGGGAAAGCTAGTTCCAAAGGCCAACAAGCTAATATCCGCAATGGTGTAGTTCCAAACTTTTTCATGCCTAATAGTTTCAGTTTTAGTAACAGGATCTACCTCCACTACTTTCCTTGTGTGCTTGACCACATTTTCCATCGATTGAAAAAAGCGAGAAGTTATAGCCGATAATCCGATAAAACAATAAGCAAGGCAAAGGAAGTACAAAAAAGCCCGAAAATTATCTCCAAGGGTAGTTTCTCCGCCAAAAATTAAGTAGCTTTCACACTTTTCGTGCCCCAGTATGCTGGAAAAGAGAACCATTCTTTCAGCCTTTTTTGGCAGTGAGGTGTCACTCAGTACAAATTGCAGTTCAATTATGAGAGTACACGCAAGAAAACATTCACAATCCCTGTTAAAACAAGTCGGTTATTAGAAGACAAACTGAAAAGTAAAATTGATCATAAGTCAAAACATCTATTGCTTAAACAACACGATATCCGTTTTCAATTTTGATAAAACTATCATTCAACTAGCAACATGAGCACGCTTAAGTAGAGTCACTCAGCTTCTACTAATAGTAGATTCAGAAGAATTGATATTTGTTATTTTCATTTTTCGAAGAAGTTGTAAAACTAATCACTAGCTGGTACTGGAGTTCGAGCACGCAATGATTGAGTAGATTCAGAGAGGGAAAAGGCATGATCTAAAATAAATCTACAAATGCAAACTATGGAGTTTGATGTGAGAATTAGAAGTGCAGATTCAGAAAGAGAAGTACCAACGATCTGACCGGCGAAGGCAGAGTTCGCCGGAGTGGATCGCAGGGACTCTTTTTCAGGCGAAGACGATTTTTGTTACTTCAAGAAAACAAAAATGGAGCAGAAACGGGATTTGGGAGTAAGCTTTTATAGAAGGTGGTGTTGCAAGGTGCAACTTGTTCTTTGTTGTGTCTTCTGTGTGTCAAAACTTTATAAATGAAAAATTATTTTCCCATTTCCCTTGGAACTAGAAATGACAACCGCGCGCCCAAACATTAGGATAGGAGTGTATGTTCATAATTCATTAGCGAGAAAATTGCTGCTTGATTCACACGTGAGATATAGCATATATTAGTATAAAGTTTTTTTTTTTTACTTCAAATAAAATAAATATAATTTACAAAAATTAAATTAAAAAATACTTTTTCAAGAATGAAATATGTAAAAAATACTGTAAGAATTAAAAATATATTTAAATCTTATAAATAAAATTACAATACTGCCGGAAAAGAGAATCACGTTGCATTGAATGGATCTGTGGGTGTCACAACTACCAGATTGGACGTACACGTACCGTTGGATTTGGAAACAAGAATCACGTGGCGTTGAAAATGTGTAAATGTTAAATAAAAAAATTATCTATCATCAATTTAAAATTAAAGAAAAATATTTTATTTTCTCATTTTATAGTTATACGTCTTAATAACGTTTAGTCATGTTTAAATATACTTCTCACTAAACACTTTCAGAAGATGAAAATAAAAAATAAAAAAATTAGCTTTCCCACAAGTTCAAATTTAACTTTCTTAAATTAATTTATAAAAACTTCTTCATTTAAATTTTTCAAAAAATATTTTTAATATATACATAAACTAATATTTGAATTCATTTTTCTTCTATAAGTATTTATGAAGAAATTTATTCAAATAGGATTTTATTCTTTTTTAAAAAAATTATATCCTTTCAATCTGAATTAATAAAGTAAATCCTATTTTATATCTTATGTTATACAATAATGCATTTTCTAAAATTTTTGAACATTAATTTCATTGATATTAATTTTATTCTTCAAATATTACTGACATTAAATATATTTTTGACAGGGACATTAAATAAGTTTATGTTTCTAAATATTAGGGGACTTATTACGTATACTTTAAGTAAGGTATAGGAAATTCAATTTTATAAAAAATATTACAAAGGCTCTTAATATTAATAATAGTTAAAAAAGAAAAAACTATATTTTGTCCTTTTCTACCAATTATAAACTATTATAGTTTTCCCTATCACACTATTATAGTGCTACTATACTTATGCACGGTTTTTATTTTTTAAAGTTATAGTGCAAGATATTCATTACCTTCTAGTGAATAGCAGCAGATATTTATTGTTTTGGAGAATAGTGAAAGATATTTATTTGAAAAAATAGACATTACATCAGTGATAATTAATTAAAATATTGACAATAAAAATATTTTGCTATCTTAATTATTATTGTAGTCTTCCTTAATCGAAGAGCAGACAAAACTCAAAAAGCATTAAGATCTGGCCGGTACGTCTCATTTCTGGCCCTTCTGATTAAGTGGAGAGACAACCAATGGAAGAAATTTTACTACGGGCAAAAAAATGAATTCTAAGTGCACGATAATAAAAATAGGTCGTGAAGGAACACAAGAAGGAAACTAGACTTTAATTTTATAAATCTCTCTCATTGTAGATTGTACTAACTAATAACTTTTATTTATTCATTTCCTTGTCTAAGGTGAACGTAAATATATGTTAAATGGATGACATGACCATAATTTAAATCTTGCCTTCACCTCTCAATACGTTAGTAATTAGTAAGTGCTACTAAAACTAAATCTCACTTCACTTGTGCTCCTCCATTGGATGATAGACTGCCAAAACAGGAAGCTCACTTTGTGGACGAATAAGCTTTTTAGGCAATATGTACTCAGCAACTATCCAAGAAGTTTCATCTTTAAATCATAAAATACAAAGGGGACACAATGATTTTAAAGTTTTTTTTTTTATTCCACTGCAAAAAGGAGTAATATTATAGAAGTAGAGTTTCTTCGATGCCTCAATGATAAAAATAAAAAATAAAAATAAAAACATGAACAATTTCACTCGTTCCGGGAAAGGAAGCCCACTTTGTGGACGAACAATTTTTTTAAGGCAATATACACTCGACAACAATCTACGAAGCTTCTGTTTTAATTTTTAAATCATTGAAACACAAAGGGACGCAATGATTTTTTTTTTCTATTGTAAAGGAAAACAAACGAAGGAATAACAGCTTGCACATTCTGTGACCTGTGTGAACTTTTTTTGTATGTGATTCACACTATCTTTAAAGAATAAGTTCCTTTCCTGTCTTTTTTTATCTGAAAATAGTCTCCACCGTTCTTCATTTTCTCTCAAGTAAAATCATTCATGAATCATCAGGTAGTGCATGTATGCTACATCATCAAAATCAAACCAAGGTTACTTACAGCAGGTAATTTTAACCTCCCTCGAGCGTTAACCTGGACATGCATGTCCGAAATTACATCTATCCCTAGGTTTTTACTTCTGGTTTCAAAGGTTTAACCTACGTATTCATTCAGTTACCTTTCTGAACAGCTAAATCATCCCATAAAGCCCAAAATTCACTACCATGTATTATAGCAGCTGAACGAAGATTTACCTTTTTGAGTTTAATAGACACTTTGTGATAAAAAAATAACCTTCAAATAATCTAAAAACAAAAATAATTAAAAATAAACATATTTTCTAAAAGATAGAAGTTTGAAAATGATAATTATTTTCTAAAAATGAGAATAGAGAATGAAGATTATTTTCACAAATTTAACAGAACCAAACTTTTTTTTTTTTTGGTAACTTGGGAAAAAAACATATACCCAAACTTTTTTTTTTCTAATTTTTTAAGTAAAGGAAATAAAATGATAGATAAACATAGATATCTTAATCATTTATTCATTTTGTCTTTAATCATTGTTATTCTCTTCAAATCTAAAAGGGGATGCCCTTAAAACAACTACATTTAACTGTTAAACTTGCCAACTCAAAGTTAGAATCTGCTATTCCAACCGTCAACTTCATTTTTACCACCCACTTTGTTAGAATTAGTTTGCTAGATTTTCGGTAGAATTTGAAGTGATAAAATCCCAAATTTCAACAAAATATATGCTTAATATTTACCAGTAGTCTTTGCAGGAGCAAAGCCCATTTTTAAAATGGTGAAATCGGTTGCTATCTCTAACAATAATCTCCCTATTAAATTCCCTAGATATAATCTTGATTGCAACATGGCAATCGCTACATATCCTCAAGTTCTTCACAATCCGAATTGTGGTACCCGGGCTTGTTTTGAGGAAGCAATATGCAATTGCCAGTTTTTCACTATGAAGAGACAATGCAAACTCCTTCCCTTCCTCATCCAAATCAAGCAATACCTCCCCAGTGTTACGTTCATAACCATGCTTTTCCAACCTCTTCATAATCTCATCAAGCATTACATATAAATTTATCATTTCTGGATGAGAATTATCCCCAGCAAAAAACTCATGAATAACGCCATCTACCTCAACCAAACTACACCCTGGAAGTTTCTTGATTCCCCGGACCTCCATAAGATCTCTCAAATGCCTCACTTCCCTCCACCGTCCCAGCTTGGCATACACGTTAGAAAGAAGAACGTAGGCACTACTATTTGCAGAGTCCAACTCAAGAAGCTTCGTCATCGCTACCTCGCAAGTTTCAACATCCCCATGCATCCTAGCCCCACTAAGCAGAGCTCCCCATATCATCACATCAGGTTCCATAGGCATTGATTTCACCACATTCCAAGCATCCTCAATACGACCTGCTCTGCTGTATAAGTCCACCATGCAACCATAATGTTGAATCGTAGAGCTAACACCATACTCATTCATCATCCTCTTGAAATATTCATTTCCTTCACTAACCAACCCTCCATGCACACAAGCACAAAGAACAGCCACAAACGTCACAGCATTAGGCCTCACACCATCATTTACCATCCTTGCAAACAGTTCAAGGCATTCCTCCGAGAGTCCATGCATGGCAAAAGCAGTAATCATGGCACTCCATGCCATCACATCCTTTTCAGGACCCAAATTATCAAATATGCATTTCGCCCTTTCAATGCTTCCACATTTGGCATACATGTCAATCAAAGAAGTCCCCAACACAACATCGATTTTCATCCCAGTTTTGTCAATGTAAGCATGAACCCACTTTCCATGCTGAAGCGCACCCAACCGCGCACAAGCTGAGAGCACAGATGACATGGTGAACTCATTGGGTCGGAGTTGACTTCCTTCCAACGTCTGCAAACTGCGAAATAAAGAAAGCGGCGCCTTGTACTCGCCACAGCTTACGTAACCATGAATCATGCAGCTCCACGATATGATGTTCTTTTCAGGCATTTGATCGAACAGTTTCCGGGCAATGTGAATCATGCCGGCTTTGGCATTTGCATGGATGATAGCGTTCCAAGAGGGTAAGTCGGGTTGAGTAATTTCGTCGAACACTTGGCGGGCGAAGGTGGGGGTGCCACATGAAGAGTACATGCTAATAAGGGAAGTTTGAACAAAAGGGTCGTTGGCGAGACCAAGGAGGAAGATATGAGCGTGGAGTTGGCGACCTCGAGGAGGGGTATTGATGCATTGGAGAAGGAATGGGAAGGTGTGAAGATCGGGAAGCACGGCATGGAGGCGCATGCGAAGGTAGAGAGAGAGTGCTGGTGGAAACGCTGGATTGTGAACTCTGCTTCTGGTGCTTGCTCGAATCAGGTTGTTCCACACGAACGATTCGATGTTGGGGTGGGAGAGATGAAGACTTGGGTGCGTGCATGATATCGCCTTCGCGGAAGCACGCATTGGTGGTGACTGGTGACTGGTGACTGGTTAAGCCAATCATGAAATTCCTGAGTTCTGATGTTTAAGGTCGCAGGACTATGAAGTGATTGACGCACTGTTGTTCGTGGTTCAGATTTTAATGGAAGAAAATAAATCACATAAAATTTTCTTATTTAATTAGTAAGAACAAAAAGAAAAATAAAACCAACTTATTAGTACAGTTTTATAAAATCAATAATTTTAAACAGATCAACAAAACAAAAGAGAGTGTGGCTTGTTGTTGTTTATTTAAAAAATAAGGCATATCACTAAGGTTGATTTTTATTTTTTTGTACAAGGGAAATAACAAAAAACAAGAAAGCAAAATTTAAGTGCAAGACCTCCAGTTCCTGAGGGTCAACTCATGACAACCTGGAGGAACTGGTCTCCAAACAAAATCACCATCATTAGCCCTCGAGCCACATCCAGCCAATCGAACTAGTTGAATTTAAAGAAAGGGTTAATTTCTAGTAACAGAGATAAATTGGGATTCAAATTCTCAATGAAAAAATCTCTACATTTAGGGTTCGTCTCGATAACCATTGTCTCTAAAAAAAATCTGATAAATAAAATAAAAATGACATGAATTAATTTGTGTAAAGTGTGGTTAAAACTTTTAAGAGTGTGTTAGAGTATGTTTTTACCATTTTTCTTTTGTAAAACAACGTTCATACCAAATAAGAATAGTTTGGATTTTTTTTTTTTTTGATAGGTAGCATATTACAATAAACTGTTTTTTTAACTTTGTTATATCAATGTTGTTATTGCACCCTTTTTGTTTATATATTTATGTAACAGAAACCATTTATGATATTCAGCTCATTCAAACTTAAAAATCCCCTATTCCCATTTCTCTAACCCATTCCTTCATCATCACAACATCTCAGTCTCTCAAAATTCAAAAAGCATTTTCTATCCTCTCACTTGATACTTTCCTCTTCCTCTCACGGACCTTTCTGGGGAATCAACTCTACCTCTCACCGTTCTACTCTTTTCCAGCTCTAACCTCACCGTTCTACTCTTTTCCAGCCCTAACCGTCTCACTAATCAACCTAAACTATTGTATTAGTTCGCGTAATAATTTATACTTTCCTGCATGCCTAACAAGATGAATCCAGCACTGAAACCCACTTACGGTGATTATAATCGACGTGAACAGCAATTTTACATGCCGCATGGGAGGTCAAACTAAAAAAACTTCTCCCACATTAATTGTAAATGGAAGCCAAATTAAAGATGCATGCCAACATAAAGTAGCATGTATTGCATTTGACTTTTAATGACAACATCTCCAATTATCTCTAAAATTTCATATGAAGGCATAACTTGGTCCAAATAAAACACAGGAATATTTAAACCAGTAACAAGTTAAATAAATAAAACAGATAAAAGAGACTCCACAGTATCTAAACCTAAACAGAAAATGCCTCAAGACACAGAATTAGATCTTCAGTCTTCCTCTTCACCCTCGTTCTCAGCGATGTTGAAGTATCTCAACTCATACACATTCCGCTCCTTGTTGGATGCAATCACACGAAGCCAATCCCTTACATTGTGCTTTTTCAAGTACTTCTTGGTCAAATATTTCAGATACCTGAGAAAGGTGTAAATGAAACAAAAATATAAGCATAGGAAATCAAAATGCTATAGAAAGGACTAGTACAGTAGTACTCCCACAGGAAATTGGGCTACAAACACAAAAAATCATAGAATAGGAAACAGTGAGGAATGTTCGAACTTTTCCTACTTAAATATTAGAAAAAGTTAAGAGATACTTAAGTTGGTTATCTCATGCATGAATATATCCTAAGCCAAGCCCAACAAGGTAAAGTTTATTTGCATTTTCCATACTTCTCTATCACAGTCATAACATCAACCCTTACTGAGAGATATGATAAGTATTTGGCTTTGGTAACTAAAGGCCCTATTTTATAACACAAACATGATAGAACATACATACAGCATTAGCAACAACTAGTCATCTCAGTTAAGATAACTAAACAACACCTGAATACATAATTTCTTTCTTGTTTGATTTAACCTTCCAAAAACTTGATAAGTTAGTAAGCAATCTGACAATTTACAGCATAAGAGTTAAAACATACATTTCGAATCGTCTAACCACGAAGCATATTCTGCCAGATTACCACATTTAATCTTACACCTATTAGCCAATCCCATAGTACAAAAATACACACGAATATGTTAAATAACTTTTTAGAAAACTCTAAAAGACTAGAAGAGCTTTAGCTTAAGGTTTCAAACAGTTTTCTATCATGCTAATCTCAATGTCAAAAAACGAGGTCCTGGATTTACTCTCTTCGAAGTTCGAATATATCAGCAAACAGAACAATAACATCAATTAACGATGAATAACCATACAGAAAAATAAACCACATTGATTTTGAGAAATGCTATAATCGATCAAAAAAGACCAGTCATGTGAGAATAAAAAAAATGGCAGCCTACAAGAGGAGAATGGAACAAAACAGCATCAGACAAAAAAACGAAGAGAGTACCGTTTAGAGAAGTTGCTGTCGGAGGTGACGGTGATCTTGCTCTTGTCCCTAGTGACGGTAATGGAATCGCCGAGTGCACCGGCCTTGCCGCCGACCTTAATCCGCTCCTGAAGGAACTTCTCCAGGGAAGCAATGTCCATAATTTTATCCTCCACCGGCTTCGCGCAATCGATCACGAAGCTCGCTCCCTTCTTCTTCCCCTTCGCTCCGCTCATTTTCGCACCTCTCTCTCTCTCTCTTGCGCGCGCGATGGTGATGATAAGCAGCAGCAGAGTCACAGAACAGAGACACCAATATAAACTAGGGTTTCTGTCTTTTAAAACGCCAAAAACAACTGCCGTTTTATTATAAGCCCGTTCCAAACTGCTTGGGCCGAAATTATTTTTCTGGGCCGAGACCCAACTAAACAGGCCCAATTGTTTAAAAATGCTCCTATCCCTCTGCACCTCCCTCGACAGAGAGAAATGGAAGAAGACCTGGACGGCGTCGCTCCGTGCTCCTCTCTAGCCGTCGAGGCTATGATTCGTGTCGGAGCGGTAACAACATCGCCTATTCTACCTTGCTTCAATCGCAAAATAATATACCTAATGAAAGAAACTCTGAATTGTTGTTCAGGCCGGTGCAATCTGGGGCTTGTGTGCTGGTCCTTACGACGCTCGTCAACAGGGTGACTATGGACACTCGTAACTCCTAATGCATAGTTTCTATTATGATTATGAATTTCTAATACGTAACCATCCATTTCTGTGTGCAGGTCTTACAGGCACTGCTAAAGCTTCTTTTGTGGTAAAGGATTTGTTTATATTTGTTGTATATCGAATTCTCGAAAATAGTGCTGGTTTTATGTGAGCTGATGACTTGATTTGGGTTGCCAAGTGCAGGCAAAGTCGGTTGGCAGGTTTGGGACTCGATGCGGTAATTTAACTGTGAACAAGATGATGTTTGTGCTGTGTAACCATGTTTTGTGATGTGGCATTAATGTTGCTTGATTTGGGGTTTTAGGGTTTGTAGCTGGTGTTTTCAGTATTACGCGATGCGGGGTTCAGAGGTACCGAGGGCGGAATGATTGGGTTAGTTTATTACTTCTCACTTTTATATCCTTTACCTTAGTTTGCAAATGTTCAAGAGAATATTCAATCGCCACTTGACGAGATATAGATTTTGCGACTGTGCAAGGTGTGGAACATAGTCATTTTTTCAACTATTCTTGACCTGTTATGAAGCTTAGAATCTTAGATTTTGCTCTTTGAAGATAGTATCAGGAAAAAAATATAGAATATGTGCATCTATTAAGGCAAAAAAAAAATGATGATTTTTGCACTTTTTGTTGATTTATGCTTCACATGCTGGGATTGGTTTAGATGTTTCTTCAGTCATGTCATATGTTTGGATATATATAGTTGTTCTTGACTATACCCAAGGGTTGGTCTCAATACTGCTTCGTCATGTCGGTGAGAGAGATAAATGTGCCTAACTATTAAGCCCAGGTAGTCCAAAATTGGCAAAAAAATATCAATGTTGCACACATACTGTTGGGGAAAAACTCCCTCGAACACACTTAAACACACTACAACTAGAAAGAACCCAAAATTAATGTGTTTGACATCTCTTGTCTACATCTAGAGGAACATCTCAGGAAATATTCACTATCTCAAATAAGATTACATGTATTATAGACAAACTTCAAAAAACCCTGCCTATTACAAGTTTTTTGGATAAACATGAGAAAACTTTTTCATCACATGACCCCTTCTCCCTTGGGTGATGATGCCTCTTTAGGTTGAGTGGTTTTGCATCTTGAGTTTACTCACCTGAATTAATATCCTCTCCCAGCACTGCTTTGAAACCTTGGATTATTTCAAGACCATTGAATGTCACGTTCACTCAATGACGACAACGACTTCTAACCTTAGTTGTATTCAGAATTTTTCCAACGTGTGCAATATGCCCAGATACATATCGTGGGAGTATCCTCTTTAAAAAAAAAAATTGATCAATGTGTTTGGGTTACAGCTTTGATACAGCTTGACAGTTGACACACAAAGATGCAGTACATTGATATTTTTCAATTGAAATGGTTGTTTCAGTATTAACTTCAATGCTTCTGTTACAGTTTTACACATAATACTGTAATAGCAAAATTGACAAGGACTAGGGCTTGCTGGTTTCGCAGTCACACGTCATATTATTGCTGCTTTTGCACGTCTTTTTTTTTCTGGGTCTCACACTTTGCCTGTATTGCTGGTCTGGCTTCCTCTAGTCTCACACATTGCACCAAGGCACCATAACCCTTTGGTTGCATAACATTACCAGGCTACATGTAGTACATTTTGTTTTTTATATAAAGGCTTTTGAGATGCTGTAAATGTCCAAGCACATAAATGCTCAGGCTTTCCGCAGCATTGCCCTTGGATATAATATGGAACAAATACACAGTTGCTCGCCCATTATTTGCAAATGTGTCTATTTTGTATTTGCATGCGTGAGAGGCTATCTAGACTTGTAATGCTCATTTGTTTCAGTTTTATTTTAATGAAAAATAAATTTTTTTAATATTTTAATGTGTTTGTTCAAGTTTTTGAAAAAAAAACTAAAAGAAATCAGATTTCTTATTATTTTGAGTAGCTTTTCTTTTAAAGAAGCTGTGATTTTTTAACTAACTTTTGAAATAAATAGCAGTTCTATGATTGTAACCAAACAAACTATAGTTTCTACTTTCTATAAAATCCTTAAAAAAGATAAATTACTTTTTAAAAATTTTAAAACAAATGGGTCTTTAATTTTGCTTCTATGGATTGTTTCAATGCCTCCCCTGTAGTCAGAGTTTAAATGCTTCTAATCATCTTTGGAAAGTGCCACCAGTGGTGAGTATGGTTACTTTTTATTTGAACACTGCATAGCATCATTATTCTCTCTGCGGTGATCAGTGACAGGTCATTAGTTGCTCGGTTATATATTTCTCTGAGGAAATTTGAATTCTTGTTCTGCGGCTAGATTCTTCTTACCAGACAACGGTCTTCATATGATCAGTGGTTTTGACCAACTGATGTGCTTAATGGAAGATAATATTGCATATTGGGGTGAAATATGAATGTGCTGGAATCTTATCCGATATATTGTAGTTTTGGGGGCTAGTTTGGCATTGATTCAGAAACCACCGTTTTTTTATTTTGCATGATTTATTTTTGCATATGCGTTGAATGGTTGCATATGTTGGCACTAAACTGTGAGTAACAATGAGTTGCTGAAAGTTAGTTTTAAATTTCCTGAATAGGTCAATGGTTTGATTGGGGGTGCTGTAGCAGGTGCAGCTGCTGCTGCTGCTGCTGGGACACGAAGTTGGTCACAGGTGATAGGGATGGCCGGTTTGGTTTCTGTTTTCTGTGCTGCAGCTGACTATTCCAGAACATCTTAAAATACATCAGTGTTTAGTGTCATCTTAATTTTGGTTTTATTTGTACTTTGTCCACCATAATTCCTCCTTGTACTCTGATAGAAAATTCATGCAGTTTGAACAATTCAATAAATTTGTTATTTAGATCGAAGCTAATGTCTATAAAAAAAAATATATGAAAAAACCCAAAAGAAAAGAGTGATCTCATATATCTGTATTTCACATTTTTTTGCTATACAACGTTTCGAGAAGAAACATTTGGTAAATCCCAATTTTCCTCCCAAAATCAAAATTCTATGTCTATATACCCGTATTTCTCAATTCTAGGAAATATTTGATTGAAAAAAGTTTAGTATATTAACTTTTGGTGTTAACAATATAAAAGAGTTGTAAAATAAATATATAAAAGAATTTGTACAAATAGTTAATTACAAATACTTCAATTTCAAACAGATAATTTAATAAAATTAAAACTTTTGGAATACTTTACTATTAATCTAAAATTGAAGGAAAAAATTGAAATTTTAAACTAATTTTGGAGGAGGAGGAAGGATATATAGAAAGCTCTGGAGGTGTTAGTTGTCTCATAAATAAGTTTGCTAATGTTGTACTGTTAATGATTGTGAAGACTTTTTTAAGTCAATGTGCGGTAGGCATTCAATTTTGTACTTTACGAGCTACAATCTCATTATTGAAACAGTTCAAAACTTCATGCGCTTATTTGCTTTCCTTACTTTGGTATTTTAGAGACCCAAGAATAGAAAAGAAAGTTTACGTTCTTATATGGGGATTCAATGGGAGGGGCGGTGTGCTTACTATTGCAAAGAAGGGACCCTTCGTTTTGGGATGGTATTGTTCTTATAGCACCCATGTGTAAGGTATAAATGCTTTTTATGAAAATATTGGCATTCATTTAAATTAAACTTTCTTTCTCTATCCTTATTGAGAATAACATGGTTAACTGTGACATACAAAATATGGGTCAAGTTTAACAAAAATATGTTCATATATATGTAAGATATCAGAAAAATTGATGCCATCTCATGTGGTTATGAACGTATTAACAAAATTTGAAGAATTTCATCCCAAAGTGGAAAGTGGTTCCCACAAAAGATATCATTGACTCTGCCGTCATTGATCGTGCCAAAAGAGAAGAGGTAGGGTTTGTGATACACATGCTAGAATAACAAGTAACGTAATATGAATTTCCTTTTATGTATGTATTGTTTTAAAAACAAAATAAAAATAAAAATGGAAGGACACAATATCACTCATGAGATTAAAAGTAGTTCATTTTAGTTACATTATACCTAAAAAATGTGAACTTGAAAAGACGAATAAAGCTTTCCTTTTTGTTTTCTCTACACATCAAACACTACCATGATGATCATTTTCTATATTAATGGAATTTTCAAACTTAAACAATGATTGAGGCTTCTTGAGTAATGACTTAAAATCTTGTTTTTATAGTTCTACGGTAATTATTGTCTTATAATAATGATTGCAGATAAGAAATAACAAGTTGATATACCAAGACAAGTCCAGACTTAAAACAGCAATGGAAATGTTTAGAAATTGCATGAGTCTTGAAGATAGTCTACATGAGGTGATTTGTAGCTTTTATTTTTTAAAATAATTTGTTATCAAATTACCTCACCCTTTATTTAGGCCTAAAAAGTCATATATATTACCCCCACTTACTCTATAAGTTTTAAGCAGGTTGCACTTCCGTTTTTAGTGTTACAAGGGGAGGAAGATGTCGTGACAGACCCAAGAATGAGCAATGCATTATATGAGCAAGCTAGTAGCAGAGATAAGACCATCAAATTGTATACTGGAATGTGTCATGGCATAACAACTGGAGACAGATGAAAACATTACACTTGTGTTTGTTGACATCGTAGCTTGGTTGGATAAGCGCGCAATCAAGGCAAATGTTGAGTCCGTCAAATTAATTTAAAGTGATGGCATTGAGACATAGATCACAATTGCATCACCTACAAAATGTTGACACAAAAATTGGCTAATTGACTTTTGTTATGGCCAACTTCACCCTCCATAGTCCCAATTTGTTTTTTCCAGAAATAAAGCAAAATATTTTAGGCTTCAAAATCAAATCTTTTAGTATAATTTTCGTAACATAAATATTAGCAAAGATTCGTAGTTACAACAATCTTTTATTATTAGTATTCCATTGATTTAAATAAAACCATTTAATGGTATCTAAACGGATCTTGAAATATCCATTTTGTGATTAGTCATTGTATTGAATCCATTATGGGTAGAGCTATTGTATTTTAGATGACTATACTAAATTATTTATAATAAAAAGTGAATCTCTTATTCACTTTCTCTGGTATTAAACAAGAAACTGACTAGTCAGAAGAAGAGAGAAATACACATGGGGTGTTCACGGGTACACACTTTTGTGGACTCCACATATTTGAACAGTTTTCATACTTAATATAATACATAGTTTGTTGTAGGAGGAAGTCATAAACAACGAATGATGATCGTAATAATTTCAGCAAGAGTGTAGCAAACTCTACAAATTCAGAGATCAAATTGCAAATAAGTGGTGAAGTAACGAAGTTCGAATAAAAATAGAACAAGTGACGGTAAAATGTTGAAATAAACTATAACTGTAGCCTCTTGCACATACCAATTACATTAAAAAAAAAAGTAGAAATAGAATATAGATGGCAGGAATTTGAAAAATGGAATCATGGGTGGGGGTTGTCAATCTTGAAAGAGGGTAAATAACCCGCATGTAAAGATTGACGGAGAACAAACGACAAAACGGACGTTTTAGTAGAGCTCATATAATGCTGTGATGACTAATGGGCCTTTGCGGGCCAGGGTTATCCTCGAACTGTTATCTTTTCTCTTTCTCACTCTAAGATACATAACATGCAAGAATTAGGCTACGGTTGCCTTTTCCTTCTGGTCACCAAAAATGCGTTGCCGGAAGTCAGAAACCATTAGTGGGAGGCCCTTGCGCAGGTCAACCTTGGGTTCCCAGCCAAGTTGATCCTTAGCCCTACTTATATCAGGCTTTCTCTTGTGCGGGTCATCCTCTGTGTTGGGCCTGTACTCTATCCTAGCATCAGGGTCTATTGTTTCTTGAACCACCTACATCATCCCCAACAAAGCTAATGTTAACACGTGTATCTTGAACCCCAAGAAAAGAGGGAAAAAAAACGCAAGTATAGATGCATTCAATTAATGGGGTCTATCAGCTATGAGACTCAAATACAGAGTCCACCGACAAAAATACAGTACTTTCTTCCAAATTAACACTGTTCATTTCCATCCACAATACATGATTAAAAAATGAGTAAACAAATCTAGAATGTAGGGAACAATCATGCTCATGCCACAAGGTAAATTAAGAATGGGAAAAATGAAGAAAATGGCATCCCATGCTAAGCATGATGTATAAGGTTCAAATAACTTATTTGGATGCGCTTGTGCCCTTCGGATTATTAGAATGCACATGAGTGCATGACTGTGAGCAATTTTCTTTTTCTTCCTAATCTTAATTTGCACTTTCTTGTGGGCAGTTTCTCAGAATTAAGCTTAGGCATGATTTTAGCCTACTAGTTTGAAAGTTAGAAAGTTTCAACCTTACCGCTCTTATAAAATTATATTTGAAGAAAAAACCAACTTTACCTTGGCAAGTTCAAGCATGGTAAATTCTCCGGGATTTCCAAGATTGAAAGGTCCCACGTGTTCTCCTTCCATAAGGCGGATTAGACCCTCCACCTATTCCAACATTAAAATATCACATTAATACAGCAAATAGAAGATATTGGGCAAGATTCTGAAGGTATAGCAACAATCTCACTGAATGCTGATCTAGGCCATAACCTAAGTAATTGACGACAATATTAATATTTAATTTACAGTACACGTGTCATTTATCAACTTCGTGCATTCAGCTTACAACGACGCTGTCGCTTCGATTTATTTAGGCTTCTGTATTCCATTGTTTTCAGTGTGTTGAGCTTGTGAAATTTTTATTGAGTAAACTGCAATAATTAAGACCTGGCCCACAAGGGCCTTCAAACTCGCTTTCAGTTCACATGCAAATGCTTCTTCAGTGAAATTAGCTACCGTTAACCTCACACAGGACTGACAGGAGTATGCACAATGAATGAGTCATTCAAACACACGTACGAACCCATTTACTAAAGGAAAAGACCCTTTTGCAGAAATCGATGAATTGCTTCTGTTAAATATGCAGCATGCACATGGAGAAAAGTCACATTAAAGTTTCAACCAAATGACCAAAAGCCACCAGTAATCGAAATCCAACCCTGGCACAACAAGCACCATATATGAACTCATACAGATTCTTTATTATATTTGAGGGGGCCGGTGGATATATTAAGCATTTTCAGCTAAAGAACAAAGATATATGCTAATTACATTATAAGCAAAATGCAAGCCGGTGGCAAGTAATAAGAGTGATGAGAAAGATATTATTCGCTTACCAAATCAGAGACATATTGGAAACTTCTTGTCTGTTTCCCATCTCCATAAACGGTCAAAGGCTCCTTCCTTAGTGCCTGCAATAAGTTCACCAGATAGAGACAATTATTACACAAATAAAGCCAAAAACAACTCCTTCCTTCCTAATTAAAATTCAATTAAGGATGAGGTATACAAAAGGCCAACCTGAGCAACGAAGTTACTAACAACACGGCCATCATCTAAGCACATTCTAGGCCCGTAGGTGTTAAATATTCGAGCAATTCTAACCTGTAAAACACAATACACAAGAGGTACCGTTTGAATTTTCATAACTTGAAAAGTCCATCAAATCAAAGGCTGAACTCAACAAACGAATTAAACAGAGCAACAGCAAAAAAAATTGATGAGAGACAGACAGAAAAGAGTTAGTTAGGTTCGTAGAAAATGACCTCAACGCCAGCACCTCGGTGGTAGTCCATGGTCAACGTCTCGGCCGTACGCTTTCCCTCGTCGTAGCAGCTTCGGACACCTGTCACACATCCATGCACCCACACATATCATAAAACCATCCATCACATAACCAACATAACACTCATCACTTCAACTTTAAAAACTGGCCCATTTTGTTTTTAACCCTCTTAAATACCAAAATTAATAACATAATAAATAAATAAAGTACTGTGCGTGCAGTTGCAGTTGCATGTCCCCTTTTCCTTCTTCCATTTCTAGCTAGTTTCTACAAGTACTTCGACTGCCACCAACCCATCACTATCTTTCACTTTTACCGGCGGTTTTCACTTTTCACGTTTAACCGCTGCTTTGAAATGAAAAAAAATTATATATATATCTTCACTTCATTTTGTGGACCCTCATATCACGGGTTCCTCGTTGGCGAGACCCTGGAATTCCTACAACGCGGTCCTCTACCTCCGTTCCACGTGTCTTATTAAGAAAAACATGCCTCACACAGGGTGTGCTGCAGCAAGTGCAAGGCGTGTCTCTGACAATTCTAATCTAAACATGGCCCAGGCCCAGCCACCCAGGCCCAGAAAGTCCGGTGGTCACCGGAGAAAATGAGAACTACTAACCAATTGGGTTGACGTTGCCCCAGTAAGTCTCCTTCTGAGGGTGCTGCAGAGGATCTCCATAAACCTCACTGGTACTGGTCAACAAGAACCTCGCGCCCACTCGCTTAGCAAGACCAAGCATGTTCAAGGTCCCCACCACATTGGTCTTGTGGACACAATTAAGGACTCCAATTTCCCAAACCAGATCCCTAAAACTTTAATTAAAAAAAAAAACAGATTAAAAAACAAAAAGGATATGATAGTCTTGACTGGGTTGAACTTGTAGTGGACAGGCGAAGCAGGGCAAGCGAGATGGTAGATCTGATCGACCTCGAGAAGGAGAGGCTCAACGACGTCGTGTCGAATGAGCTCGAATCTAGGGTTTCCAAAATGGTGCATCACGTTCTCTTTTCTTCCCGTGAAGAAATTGTCCACCACGATCACGCTGTCCCCTCTCGCAATCAACCGATCCACCAGGTGCGACCCAACGAACCCCGCACCGCCGGTCACCACGATCCGGAGCCCCTTCCTCTTAATTCCCAATGGCACCTTCCCTACCGAGTGCACCGCCGCGGTGACGCGGTGGTGGTACGCCGGAATCTTTGACTCACGCTCGAAGTACGAGATGGGGAGAGACTCGTACGGAACGCTTGAAGAGGATGAGGAAGGGACGAGTGTGAAGAAGAGGGTTGCTATGATGACGCCGACGAGGACGAAGACGAGTCGCTGCTCGCGGAGCATGTAGTGAATCGGGCGAGTCACGGTGAACCAGGGCTTGTGGGGCTTCGGCGAGTACGCGTCGTCCACGGGCTGAGCCTCGTGGCCTCTGAAAATCAATTCGGAGCCCATTTCTATGTTCTTCTTCTCAGTCAATTCTCAATTCAAATCACCTTCTTCAGAAGAAATTTGGTTTGGGAATTGCGATGTGAAGAGAAGAGAAGAGAAAATTGAAAGAAATGCGGAATGGACTGAGTTCCGAGTTGGGAAGAGACTGTGACTCAGTCGCCGGGGACTGGAATGAGATGCGGGTCAAGTGCGTGAGGGTGTTAGATGGTGGGCTTTTAGTATTTAAAGAGCGTGTGTTGGAGGGGGAGGGGAAGTGTTTTGGAGCAAAGACGGAAGTGCCCCTGACATTGGGTGCGACGTCAAGGTTGGGTGAGATTTGGGTTCGGGGGTTTTCAGAAATTTGCAGTAGTAATTAATTTTGCCGTAATCGATATGGAAACTACTACTACTATGCCGTCAAATAGGGGGTTTTAACTAGTAATTTTATTTTATTTTAATTAAGGATTGGGATTTTTCTGATTTTAATTTAGTCAAATCGTGAAAATGATATTTTGATTCTTTAGTCAGTCATACATGAATTGTATGCCTCCACCGGTGATGTCACCGAAACCACACCTCACAGCCCTAGCAACTATTTCGCTCTCTCACTTTCTTTATATCCAAATATTTATACTTATATTCAAATAAAATAAATAATAATTTAGACCCCAAAAATAAAAATATTTGAATGATAAATATTTCAGTAGTACATTCTAAATTGTTATCTTAAATCACTTTTTGGTGGTTTTCACATTTTTACTAGGATCGAAGATCTTTTAATATTTTTTTCTTTTTTTTTAGTGATAAATCTCATTTTGAGATTTTATATAATTTTTTATGGACGCCATTTTTAAATATTTAAATTTTATTAAATTAAATATAATTAATTTTAAAAAAAATCATTTTTTCAACTTTTTCTCCTCCATTCATTTTTTTCTCTTTCATTTTTTCCTTTCCTCCCTCACTCTCTTTCCATGACCTTCATTCTTATAATCTTTTTCTCCTCCAGTCCTCCCTCTCTTCTAAAAAACCCTCTGCCTTCCTCCCCCGCTGAGCGAGACCATTTGCCTTCCTTCCTCTCCCAGCACGACCATCCTTCCCCTCCGCACGTGACACCCCACCTTCCTTTCCCCCTCCGTTGCCTCTCCATGCGCGACCCCCTACCTCCCTTCCCCCTTCATCGCGTGACGATCCATCTCCTAGGTATGTTTTTGTTTTCTTTTTGGATTGTGTCCATGATTAGTTTTTCAATTTAGGGAAGCACTGCATGATAAAATATTCTAGTTCTGTGATCATATATAAGGAAGCTAAACGATGACCAGATTTTGAAAAGATAACATTCAAACTACAAGTTATCTTAGGAGTTTTTTAGGAGTTATAAGATTGATTTAATAGTTATAAAAAGAAAAAAAATCATGAGTTTAAAATTTTTTTAATAACATTTTAACCCATGAAAAAATTATAAATTATAAATCATTAAGGGTTTGTTTAGATTAAATGAATGAAAAAGGTGGAAAAGTAAATTGAAATAAAAAGATATAAAATATATTTGAATTAAAATAGAATATAAAGATGTGAAATTCACATTAATTCTTAAAAAAATTATCTCAAATACACCCCAAATTAATTAAACCAAATAATACCTGCATATGTCTTACTATTTTCTAACTATACTGATTAAATCCATGAAATTAACTCCACCGCTACCGATTCCTATAGTCATTTGACGAATATATCATCCTAAAAAGGTTTACAACCTGATTAAGCCAACTTTACGTTTTTGTCCCGGTCGGTATGTCCTGGAAGTAGGGGGGAAGTCGTATATTGGTGCCCATGATGGTTTGGTGAAGTGAAGTCCTTAGCGGATCTAAATTATTATAAGTAACACATTTGACTCATTCTAATAAAATTTATCTTATTCTAAACCTATGCACTGGTTTGCTAAACTGGATACCATTCAGTGGCTGTTGACCATTGACAGCATATGCACATGTTATATTGATTGACCTAATATCTTAATAAGGAAGGATATGCTAACTCGCTAAATTAGTGTGCTATTTATATAAGTTATTTTCTTATGTGATTTTTATCATGTTTTTATTAACTATTCTTTTTAGCTTTTGAGAAAAATATTAGATCAATTAATATTTTTAAAATTTTACATTTCAATAAAAAAATACAAATTCTCTTAAATATATTTTAATTTTCAAAATACTGCTTTTATAAATAAAAAAATCATAAATTTCAATTTGTCAAACTAATATATATATATATATATATATATATATATATATATATATATATCGTGGACCACTGATGTATTTGAATGTTAACAAAATCTGTCACCATACAACATTTTATTACCCCTTTTATCGATAATTAATTCTATAGGATACCACGACAAATAGAAAATGCATTCTCTAGGTGACTCATTGCCCGTTTCTTATGATATTATTTATATACTCGATAAGCTAAGTTATTTCTGATAATATTATTAATTTAAAAAATTGATGGAACAAGCATATATAAATGCTTTTTGTTTGTGTATACATAACTTGAGGTAACATTTTCTCCTTTTTAGGTATCCTTCTTTTTCATTCAATCACGACAAGAAGTTGACTAATTAGTTGATAAGAAATAATATTAGTAAAAATGGGCAATAACTTGAGATGCAAAACACAAAAATTCGCTTTATGACTTGTCAAAGCTTTCAAAAACTAATTGAATTATGTTAACCTCAATTAAAGGTTTGTCGTAATAATTTCATATGCTTCTCAAGAAGGGAAGGCAATTCCCAAATTAATTACAATGAACTTTATTTATTGTAGAACACCTAACACTCACACTTTTGACCAATAGGTTTTTGGTTAGACTGTACTACTGGTGGTGTTTGTTGGCAACCATGTGCCTATTTCCACTTGAAATCCCTTGTTTAGGGCATTGGCAAAAGTGGTACGAATTCCTGATCAAACTTTTCATTTGTTACCCAAGGGAACTGATTAAATTTGACGAAAGAACCATTATAATATTTGGAAGTACAGATTTTAAATGTAATCCGTCACATATGCTTTATATTATTCTTCTATCAAAGATAAAATTTCACTTCACTAATTCGTATACTAAATATCAACATTAAAAGTTAATATGAATTAAGAAATACCGAAACAAGTGTACCTTAATTTTGTTTTATTAGCAACTATCCCATTTCTCATGATTCTGTTCACCTATCCCATTTTTTTATAATATCTATAATTTTTTTGGTACAGATATAATATCCAAAATTTGAACCTGAATAACATTTTTCCTATTTGAATAATTCTAAAACCTCCAATAACATATTTTTACCAACAATTCTACTTTTTTTATAGACCAACCATTCTACTTGATAAATATACAAATTGTTAATTTTTATTACATATTTTCAATAAATTATATAATTTAATTTTTCATCAAAATCTTTCTTTATATAATATTAAGGATATTTGTAACCAACCATTCTACTTTTTTATAGACCAACCATTCTACTTGATAAATTTATAAATTGTTAAATCTTTTTTCATATTTTCAATAAATTATATAATTTAATTTTTCATCAAAAACTTTCTTTATGAAATATTAAGGATATTTGTAAGAGAACTGGTAGAAAATATAACATTACTCTTTCCATTTTTATTTCTAGACAGATCGTATTCAACATTTCCAAATTTAATTATCATTAACTAAATTACAATTCAAATTGTGTCATCTCTAATGGGGTTGCTTTTATTTACATTAACATTGTGTAGCAACTCAAATTTTACTTTAAACAACTAATATGAGATCCAAAGAAAGCATCTTTGCTATAAAGAGCAACTGGCTTTTTTCCTATTGTTTAATGGGATCTACTTTATTGTAATTAGTACATGTTACCACGGAATACATAAATTAATTGATACAAAATTATTTTAACCAAAAGTCTTAAATTAGAGTATTGGATACACAACTACATTTATTAATGCTCAAAATGAATGTTTTATCACTCATGGTAGTTTTACTCAACTTAAGAAAGATTATATCTGGCAGAATACTTATACTCAATATCAAAATATTAGCATATTTTTATTTATAAAAAAATATTTAATGAAAAAATTATTTTACTGATATATCATTATTATAATATAATAATGTAAATTAACACTTATGTTGATTGCTATTTTATGTTAGTGTAACACTATTACTCAACTAGACACAAATTTCTTACGTCCAAAAAATGATCAAAATGTCATAAATTCCTTGATATCTTCAAATTCTCCGCATAATTCAAACGTGAAAATATTGTTCAATTTTCATTCTCTGATTTCTTTCAACCAAATATGTAATATGTGAGTCATACATTTATAATCTCGGATCAAAGTAGATTATTTTTTCAATTGTCCACAGCTAGTACTTGTGTTTGGTGGGCCTTCAACAATGAGAACAGCAAAATTCAGTTCTAACCAACAATCACAGATATTAGTCTAGTCAATTTTAAAGTCTCAATTTCCTCCTAGGTTAACATGAAAAATATTGCAATAAACAAAGATAAAAGCTCGACTGGTTGTGCATACTCTAAACAAAAATTTACAATGTAGGAGGGTAAACTATTCATTCAAGTATGACTGAATGTTTCAAAGTATCCAATTATAAGGGTTGGTCAAAAGATAAATATTTTTTTTCTCAAAGATCAAAGACAACTGTAATGAGCATCATCACCGTTAACGTCAATGAGAGAGAAAAACAAATGCACTATCTTGGTTTCAATAATTTTCTTCCCAATTATAAAAATTTAATCGCTTTAATTTAACTGTACGTATTTAAAACAATAGAATAGTTACTATAAACAATGACAAAATCAATTATATTATCTTCACATATTTATTTATAAAATTTTACTTAAATTTAAAACTCATATCACATGTAATCAACCTTTAATTTTTTAGTTTAAAAAAATATTTTAATTAAAAAATATCCCTAAAATTTAATGAAAAGAACACTTAAAAGGGGTAAAAAGCAATTTGGTATTTTGGTATATAGAATTTGGAGTGATTTGGAAGCTATTTGCATGACTTAATACACAACTTCCACTTGCGAAAATTCATGTACATAAGTCAAGAGCAAATTTTAATTATTAATTATTAATTATCCATTTGACTATACTATACTCATGAAAAAGAATCCATTGTTTTCACGCCAAAACCCACTTTTGCGTGATAAGCTAACATCAGTAACATGCCATTTGCTCCAATGAACAAGACACATCCACGGTTCCCATTTCCGCCATTTCATCACAACAAATATGTGTTTTGGTCAGTATTTATAAAATTGATTTTAAAGAAAATCAAGGTGTTTAGTGAATCAAGGTATGCAACTTAAAATAATTTCTCCCTTTCGTGTTATTGAGTTAATCAAAATCGATTAAGCCCAAGTAAATTTTGGCTATTTAGTACTTACTAAATTTCTTTTGATTAACATTTTAAATCTGATAGTTTCTTTTTATTTAAAAAATAAGTCAATGAAATAAATTAAACAAGTAAAAGCCAGGTGTCATTAGTACAATGGAAGGAATATTTACTAAAGTTTAATTTATATAATTTATTATTTAAAACTTTATTTACATATACAATACAATAATAGTGTGTTTGGATAGAGAATTTTAATCGGAGAAAATAATTTATTAGAGAATTTAAAATTCTTTAACTTAAAATTCATTATTTGGATATATTTATATGAAGAATTTAAATTTTTGAAATTTTAAAACAGAATTTAAAATAATTAAAAATGTGAAATTTGAATTTTCTTCCCACATGTGAGAAATTGAAATTTTCTTTTTTTATAGAAGTTCTAATTGTACCACTCTTTGCTGTCTTCATTGCTAATGAATACTCCAACCTCTGCATACTCCAACTTCCGCTACTTCCACTGCATACACAACCTCCGCTACTCCCACTACATACACCTCCGTGCATGAGGTTCAAAATTTTAAAAATGAAGAAATCCAATTTTTTTATCCAAATACAAAATTGTGAAAATAAAAAAAAATTAATTTCTTTATCCAAATATAGAATTTTGAAAATAAAAGAATTTGAATTTATGCATTTTAATTTTCCTAAATTTAAAATTTTCTAAAATTTTAAAATAGTTGATCTAAACATACTAATTCTAAAAATATCACTATCACCAATTAATCAGGAGCTTTCCTCATGTACAATATTGCCTAAAGTTTAAGTTTCAACTTCAAGCTCCTATACTGTTGGGCATGTTTTATTGCTTTAACTCTTCCATTTCATACTCCTTTTCTACAAAGAGCAATAAAAATATTTTTTAAACATACTTATCGACTAAAATTTATTAAAAATACAATATAATATATAAGTGTTTATATATATCATCAATAGTTTATTAGTCTATCTTTCTGTAAATTGGCTTTGGTTTTAGCTTCTCATTTGGCAATCTAGCTCAATTCGAACTTTTTTTTAAAGCCTAGCCTTGTTCCCATCTCTAACCCTTGTGTAATATTAGTATCTAATCCAGATGCAATTTGAGTATTCTAACTTCTAAGTGTTTAGTCTATAATGTCGTCTATAATGTCTTTGATAGACTCGTAAAATAAAAGTCTTTAATAGTTTGATTCGTTCTGTTTCTTTCTAATCCCAAAAGCAGTTTGGGATGGTCGTGGAGAAGTTTTAAGTGGTCCACCGGTGAATCATTTTATTTTACCAACAATAGAATGTAAAGATGACCCGTTATTGAATTACTGTATATTTTTACGAATTAGTTATTAAAAACTAAATATTAAAATAATCAAATAATTAACAATTAATTGAGGGTTTTAATTTTAATAATCTGAATTCTCTTCTCTTTCATGTTCTCTAGACCTTTTAAAATCCACCCCATGGCCTCCAATCTCCAGCCAAAGACTTCTTCTCTGACGATTGCGACTTCGAGGACAACCACTTCATCTTCTCCCTGTCGATGCCGCCGCCGCGAGATACAGCTTCACCCTCGTTCTCTTCTTCTCTTTGCACCGACTCTCCAACCCCCACACACTGTCCTCGCTCGCTGGTAACTCCTATTTTCACTCTCATTCACCGTTGCGATTTTCAGCGGTGACCCTTCCTTGTCGTTTCCTCCTTTGCACCGCCGCCACTATCATTCCCTCTTTCCTCTTTCTTCACCAATAACAGAAAAATATAAATTCTTTATTAAAAAGGAGAGATTGTTTATGTGAAGAAGATATGTTAGAAAAAACACGCAATAGTCTTCGATGGAGGGGAATTAAGTCAGGAAAAAGAAGAAAAGAAAATTGTGTTAATTAAAAAGATTAATTTAAGTTCTTTATAAACCGTCTAGTACGCAAGCCAAACGTTTTGCGTAATTTACGAAACAATCCTTGGTCATTGAATCCATTTTAATTTTCATCCAACGGTTATTATTTTTTAATTTTTCTTTTTCTTTTTTCTTTTTCTTTGCCTCATTTTCTCTTTCTACCCTTTTTCTTTTTTCTCTTTCTTCTCTCTCCGCATTCCCGTCTCCACGTTCCAGCCCCATTCTCGTCGCCACTGTTGCCCTTTGCCACCGTCGACCACGATGGCACCATCACGTTCGAAGCCCTCCCTGCATCATCTTCTTCTTCTCTCTTCTGTTCGAAGCCCTCCATCATCTCTTCTTCGTTGGAATCCCTCTCACTCTCTCTATTGCATCTCAAACCCACTCCAAGTTCAGAATGGCGCAGAGGCTCGTCAGAAGTTGTTGTCGTGGTCCTCACGCAGTCGCGCCCAGAAGCTCTTGTTGCGCTCCATGGAGGCTTCGTCGTAGGTCATGGTGGAGTTGAGCAGCGTCGCGGTCGAGTGCTCCAACTCCATTGTTGTAACAACCATGCTTTGCAGCAAAATAAAATCCAAATAGGACATGGAAATAATGATGCTTGAGGGTGATTGGCTTGACCGGTGCTTGAGGGTTGCGCCACTGCGAATCCCGAAGCTGGGTCGGAGAGTGAAGGGAGGATGATGCATGATACGAGAGGAGCCGGTGTGTTGATGTCGCTGGGAGGTGGGGTGTAGTGAAAGAAAGGGTAATTCGGGAAATGACACCAAAAAAGAAAAACAAAAAAAGTAAAATTAAATAAAAATCTAACGATCCAACGGCTAAGATTTATTTCGTTAGTTACGCAAAACGTTTCGGTTGCGTACCATAGACCATAGACGTCGTCTCCTATTATAGGTAAAATAAGGTGATTTAGTGGTGAACCACTTAAAACTTCTCCACCATAGACAGGGCACATATGTACACTTTGAGACCGCAATTACCATATGAAAGTGTATTATATCTGGTTAGTCTTTAACCTCGATTGTCACATCTTAATCGATCAAATATGACCTTTGCGCAAGTTATAAAAAAAACATGGGTGAATTCTAAGGTGAAATGCTCAATTTACTGCATCATAGAAAGTTACCGTTGGATTTATTAATTAAAAAATGAATTACTATGATGAATGATCGATTACAAGTTGATAAAGCATATCAGTGTCTTTTTTCTTTTTATTTTTTATTTTATTTTCGCCAACCTCCTACCACCTAGCTACCACCAGTGAAATCTGATGCCGCCTCTACTCTTTGATGTAGCACCACCACCGGCACTGGATCGATCTGCGAAGAGGAAGAGTCATGTTTGTCGAGGACGGCATCAGGGACGTCTTCTCCTTTCCTAGCACGGAAGAAAATTGCGGAATAGAAATGCTATTGACCAAGCTATTGGAATGACGAAGGAGAAAATTGCGGCAAGGAAAAAAAAATTGTTCGTATTTATCAATGTTTTGATTGCGGAAGAAGCTACGTCCATTTCAATGTTTCACGCTACTTTAATAAACATCTTTCACTGTGTTCTAATTTCTACAACCATTAATGGCAACGCAGCTTTATCGTACATAAATAAAAACATCAAGCTTGCACTGTATCTCTTCAATTTCCAAATATAAAGCAAAAATTTGAACACTACAAGTGTTGTTTTAATTCTAGAAATTGTCAAATAAGTAACAATTACAAAAACCAAATCTGTTCAGAGCCCACAAACAAGATTCATGTGAAAATCAAAGAACACTTTGTGGGCAACGAGAAGAGGAAAACACTGAGCACTGTAGTGGTTCTTCCAATGCTGGGTTGTGGGTGTGGTGGGGGCTGCAGATAAGGTTGAGGCGGGAGAGAAGGCGTGGAGGGAGGACCAAATATTAGATCTGAGGGGGAAAAACGAAAAAGGAGAGGAGAAAGAAATCGACGACGGTCAGTTGGTCTCCACGAGGAAGCTCAGTGGTGCGCTACACCGGCCGTCGACACTTTTCAAAGAAGCAGCAACATGGAGACGAAGAAGCAGCAGTCGCAGAAGAAGCCATTATCGTAGTGGTAGAGTCGAGGGCGGCCACAAGGCGATAGAGGTGACAGACGAAGTGGTCGACGATGCGAGGAGAGGGAGAGGCGGTGGTAGAAGTCCACAAGCTTGACCGAGGAGGAGTGATCGGAGACAATGGGGAGAGAGATGCGTGGGTTTTGAAATAATAAATGTTTTTATTTTTTTTTCTTCCGGTCAAAATACCTGTTATAACAAGTTATATTACACCCTCACAACCCTGCTTTTGAACTTCACCTTAAAATTCACCAAAAACATGACCTTAATTAATACTTTATTCAACATTTTGTCAGTCATGCCATGTTAGTATTAAATTATTTAAAATTAATGATAAAGACTAAAAAATTGCTAGGAAAAAGAAGTAACTATCTTTTGAAAAGATTAAAGAGGTGTATTTGATTAAAATTAGATATTATTTTGGTAAAAAATTATGTGAATTTTAAAAGATTTTATAAGAAATAATGATTTTAAAGAATTTTTAAAAGATTTTTATAATTATGATTTTATAGTTCAAATTTTAATAGATTTACAAAATATATGAATTCATAAAATTTGAAAGGACATTATAAATTTTTAAGATTTAGAAAGATTTTATGAATTTTTAGAAAAATATTTAAAATTATTGATAAAGATTCATAAATTTTATTCAACTAATACTTTAAATAAAACTCATCTTATACAAAGAATCTTACACCTATTACATAATAAATCAATTTTCCTTAATATATTTAGAAGCACAATATGTTCGATGTCCTTCAATTATTAATCATGTTAATTATATAAAAATTATATACCACAATGTTTATAAATATTATGAATACTTGTAATCATTCATTAAATAACAATTCCATCAAACAAAAAATATATCTAACAATTGTTTTAAATCTCATATATTTATTCACTTATACATGAGCCAACTTTTCATGTTTATTAAAGAATTGTTAAAATCTCTCATATTACATGTGTAGGACATGTTGATCGTGGATGGAAAGAGAGAAAAAAATTATAAATATATCTGGCTTTCAATAATAAAAAAAGGGATTATGTGTGATGTGAAAAGAAAAACATGTTAATTTGCAAGGAAAAAGAAAAGAAAAACTTACAAAATCTTAAAGGTTTTGGTGAAATTGTTTAATATATATTTTTTCATAAAAAAATATTATGAAATTCATTAAAATACATCCTAAAAAATAATTTATCAAAATTTGTATACTAGAAAATTTTTTATGTTGTAAAAAATCTTAATTGAATATCAGTGAATTTTATTAAATTTTAAAAAAAATTCTAAACAGTCTTGATTGAATACCATAAAATTTATTTTTATTATTTAAATTTTTTATTGAATACTTCAAGACATTTAAAAAAATAATTTAAAATCCTTTAAAATCTTAATTGAATAAGTCCCGAGAAAAAAAACATATTTACTAAGATTTAATTTCCTATTAATAAATGTATATAAACTTTAAATTGTTCAAACATTAACTTTATATATAATATTTTTGATACATATTTCAAGCAAATAATTCATCTCATGCTTGATTAAGGTAGACATGTTTGAAGTTTCGGGTGGATTAAATCTTACTTTCAGCATTTTTTTTTGTGTGTGTGTGTGAATTTATAAGAAAATCGATGGCACAGGAGATAGGAAAATTGCACGATTGCTTAAAAAGTGTGGGGTGCAACTAATCACCGATCAACAGATGATCAGAAATATTGAATTTGTTCCGCCATGATTCTAGAGTGGCATGTCGCTAGGTTCCGAAACACTGTTTATTGTTGTTGTTGACCTGCAATACAATGCATAGTACATGTGAATGTAGTGCTTATAAAGTGCGCACGTTTATTGTACCCTTCCTACGCCACCATTATTGCACGGAATCCCAACCAACAAGGAAAT